>JAOVYU010000063.1:7844010-7854090 GCA_025674565.1 Synodontis membranacea | reverse complement strand
CCGGTCCCAAGCCCGGATAAATGGGGAGGGTTGCGTCAGGAAGGGCATCCGGCGTAAAAACTCTGCCAAATCGGACGCATGGACAAAAAGATCCGCTGTGGCGACCCCTGGTTGGGAATAGCCTAAATGTAGAGGAGGAGGAGGAGGAGAAGGTCAATTAGTGAACTGGCTGTTTTGGCCAATCTGGTGCATTGGTGAATCTGGTCTGTTCGTGAATCAGATGCTTTGATGAATCGGGTCAATTAGTAAGTCTGGTGAATCGGTGAACTGGATCCCTTATTGAATCAGATGCACTGGTGAATCGGGTCAATTGCTGAATTGGGTGTATTGGGGAATTTTTTACATTTCACTCTTTTTAGAATATTCTGGATTGAAAAAGGGTGTTCTGATCTGTTTTTTTTTTCTGTCTGTGTGTCTGTCTATCTAGCCATGGGTCTGTTCAGAAGGGAAAAGAGAGGCAAAAAGATTGAAGCAGTGTGAGTGTTAGAGTGTTAGAGAAGATTTGAAGGACGAAGCTGTTGCTTTAGAAGTGGAGTGCGTAGGTGGGTAAATGAGAGAGTAATAGAGAGAGAGAGAGAGGGGTAAAGATAGATTCAAGTATTTCATCGTAACTGTGTTCACTATTTTCTCTGTCTTTTATTTCATTTGAGAGCAACAGGACAGTTAGAGAGAAAGAGAGAAAGAGAGAGAGAGAGAGAGAGAGAGCTCCAGTCTGGTGGATCTGTGAGTCTCTGTATTCAGTCTTCAGCATCAGTACACAGCGAGGGTGTGTGTGTGTGTGTTTCCCATCTGCTTTGGGCTCAGCACGCATTGCTTGTATGTGTGAGTGTATGGGTGTAAGGATCAGTCATGTCAGTGTTAAAGCGGAACCGACACAGCAAACGTTCGTCTGAGTCCATCTACGACATGCTGCACCTGGTGAGCAAAAGGCGCGCACACACACACACACACACACACACACACACACACACACACACACACACACACACACACACACACACAGACTTTTCCGTTTTAATCCCCTGTTGTTTCTTCTGTTCGGCTGTAAAATGTGTGTGTATAGTTTTTTTTTAGATGGATCTTGTTCTAGTGTTCTAGTGTTTTAGTGCATGCCGCTTGGTGAGTGTGTGTATATGTTTATACTTACCTGTGAATGGTGTTCACACCAGCAGAGTTGCTTCAGTGTGTGTGTGTGTGTGTGTGTGTGTGTGTGTGTGTGTGTGTGTGTGTGTCCGTGTGTGTGTGTTGGTCTAGAGCACATGCGTCGTAACTTCTGTTGTTAAAGTAGAGATTTGTCCAGCATGATTTCACACTGTTTTTAATGAATCTGGTAACAACCGTAAAGAAAGCGATAAAATTTACAAACGCTGTTGTTTAGTCGTGGATCTGACAGCGCAGCAAGGCCATATTTTCCAAATATGAAAAACTAGTCCGAGAAATATCAGGTCCGTTGATCTGTTTTTTGAAGAATCATGTTGTACAAAAGCACTAAACACCAGTCTTTGATTGCTGCCTTTTAGAACAGACGATTTGCTTCCAAATGAAAATTATCTCGTTATGTGGAATTAAATAATGTATATTAAAGTGTGTGTGGTGTGTATGTGTTTGTGTGTGTGTGTTTATCTGTGGGTGCACGCTGTATTCTGTCATACATCTACATCATGAGGACAAAAATCTGTTTTCAACACTTTTATGACTTTTGTGTATATGCGTGTGTGTGTGTGTCAAAATAGAACAGTTCATGTAAATGCAATTATGAAAAAACTGTCTTGCTTTAAAAAAAAAGCATTCTGTCTTGCTGTTTTGCTTTTTGTTTTCTTTCTTTCTCTCTTTCTTGACTTACTTGAATATTGATGTTTTAACTTACAGCTTCTCAAAAAATCAAAAGCATCACAAAAATGCAAAAGGCAAAAGTTATATTATTTGCTTTTCTGTATTGCGTACAGCAACATTTATATTTTAATAATTCATATTTTTTGTAGATGTTGTAAGATGTAGATGTTTATATAAACATAGAGGGGCAGAACATACTGGCATTGTGCATTTCTTTCTCTTTCTCTGTGTGTGTGTGTGTGTGTTTGTGTGGGTGTGTGTGTGTCTATTTGGCTGCCTTGATCCTCTTCTCATAGTTGTTCCTTTTTAATTTCAACAGCAGGGACACAGTACAATGAGTCCTCTCTATCTGTCTCTTAGAAACACAAAGATACCAGTTTTATAATTTTTTTTTTTTCGCACCTTCTTTTGGACAACAGTAACTCATGGATAGTGAGAAAATAAAAAAAATGCAATTATATGAATGTATAATAGACATTTGCGTTTTAGTGGCTGGCACACACACACACACACACACACACACACACACACACACACACACACACACACATCCAAGCATAGAGGTGAATGTACATGATCAGGACTGAACAGACTGAATGTTTTTTAAAGCAATTGTGTGAAATTGTGTATTTTGTTTATTCACTGGTATCCTGTGTGATTTACAGTTCACACACAATGTTAAAGTGAGAAGGTGAATTAATTTGCCCCAGATTAATTTGAATTGATTACAACGATATCTGCAAATTTAGACCCCCAAATCTTAACCCTGACTTTAGATACAAACTCCAAACCCTAGACACTAAAGCGTAGGCTATAAACTCGAACTCTAGGTCCCAGTTTTAAAGCCTAAACCCACATGATAACCCTAGATTCCAACCCTAATCTGTAAACTCTCAACTAACTATCAAACCTAACCCTAGACCCTAGCCCTAGACCCTAACTACCGTATAAACCATAACCCTAATTGCTAATCTTAGACCCTAAACCCTAACCAGGAACCTTAACTGCAGATTCCAGTCTTAACCTTAACTGTAAACTCTAACTCTTGATCCCAACCTTAAATGTAAACCTTAACCCTACAACCAAAAGTAAACTTTAAACCCTTAAAGTTTATTTAAAACTTGAGACACAGCTGTAAATTCTAACCATAGAATCCTCTCCTAACTTGAACCTTAACCTTAGATTCCAACTTTAAATGTATAGTTTAAGATGAGACCCCAAACTTAAACGTAAACTTTAGCTCTAGATCCCAATCTTAACTAGTAAACCTTAACACCTAGACCTCAAACCTAACCGAAATCCTTAAATCTAGATCAGAAATTTAACCGGAACCCTCAAATCTAGATTCCAAACTTAACTTCAACTCATAATTCTAGAGTCCTCTGTTAACTGTAACCGTTAAATCTGGATTCCAACTTTAACTGCAACTCTTAACTCTAGATCCTTAATTGGAAACCTGAAATCTAGATCCCAAATTTAACCGGAACCCTTACCTCTAGATCCCAACCTTAACTACAACCCTTAACCCTAGATCCTGAGCTTAATTGGAGTCCTTAAATCTAGATCCCAATCTTAACTGGAACCATTAACTCTAGATCCTAGGCATAATTTAAAATTCTGTCCACTGAACCTAATCTGAAATCTTAACTCTAGATCCACACCTCAGATGTAAAATATAATCCAAGCCAAACCAACATAGTACCACCCAACAACCATCATAAAATTCAACTTGTTTCTTCACATTGATAATAATAACAATAACTATAAGGGTACTTGGAGGGTGCTGACATACACCAAAGACAATAGTGGACTCTTCTGTAATATACAAATCCGCAACCACAAACACTTTATATGTCTGGATATATGGTGGCCAACCCAAGCTAGTTACAGTCAAGTTTTCCACCAAAGCACGTAGCCATTGTAACAATCAGAGCTTGATCTCAAGGCGTCATACTAAATCCGAGGGCAGAATGTCAAGCCGCTGCTGAGATATTGCCCTATATCCTGTTTTTACTAGCCCTTCCATACACACGTACCAAGTTTGTTCTCAAAGCATATAAGAATTGCTGAGAAATCTACTCAGATCTTGTTTGGACTGATCTCATGATGCTATGAGCCATATTTCTCGACGGTTTGTCAAATTCTGTAGAAGAATAACTGACATAAGGTCAAAATGGTGGAAAATCCAATATGGCAGAAATTAACCTCATCCACTGGACTTGACTTAAAGAAAAAGAGAAAAGCCGAACTGCATTTCCTTTGATTTTGCATTGCCGACTTATCACTGCAAATATTTATCCAGGTTTTGGACTTTAGAGCACTTGAATAGTGTCCACCAAATCGTGATGTAGGTAGCTGAGACTGTCCTCCATCACTGTCCCAAATTCCCTTCTGCTTTCTAAGGAAATTCCCTTTCGTATCTGTATATAGAATTTTCACACATGGAGTTTTACAAATTATTTGTAACTACCAGTTCCTTAGACAAAAAAAAAAAAAAAAAAAGAGAGACAGAGAGAGACAGAAATGAAACGGAGAAAGCGAAGGAGCTAAAAGAAGGAGAGACGCAGAGAGAAGTTTGGTGTGAAGTTGACATTTGCTGTCACTTCTGCTCAGAACATCGAGTCCTCAGTAACTGGCAATCACAGTGTGTGTGTGTGTGTGTGTGCGCGCGCACATGCAGTTCTGCTCTTCATCAGTCCGTCGGCGTAAAATGTGTCCCCATGGCAACCACTCCGAAGGACAGGTGCTCATGCTCATGTTTTAGTTTGGCGTAAAGTAAAGCTGTACGTAGGAGAAAAGAACGAATTAAAGACAGACAGGTAGAGAGAGAAGAAGAAGACAGTCATATTACCAAAATGCCCTCGCAACGCATCCGACATAGACATTTCACACAGACTCTTGGAATGCGAGTAAATGAGTCTCTGCGTGAGACACAAATTCACGTGGTAATAAATGGGATGGGAAAAACATTAGCTTTCGGTTCTCCTATGGTTAATGTTTAGACAACATTCTCAACACCTTAATGTTAGGGGAACATTAATACAACCGAACAGGGACTTTCTCCAAAGGTTCTCCAAAGGTTCCCACATTACAGATGTTAGGAGAAGGTTCCATAAACCAAAACACGCAACCAAAAACTAGCGTTGTATTTGCATAAAAAGAAACTTTCCTGGTAAACCACAGGACAACCAATCAAACGGTCACGGAAAGTTCCTGGAATGTTCTGGGGAGCAAAAATTGTTAGCTGTGGACTGTTCCAAAGTGCTGACACTGGAGACTCCTTCCAAAAAAAAAAAAAAAAAAAAAAAAATCGGAAATGAATCCCGATCGAAATAGAGAATTCGACAGCAAATATAAAATGAAATGATGATGATATAATATGAAAATAAAGATGTTATGGTATGGTATGGTATAAGGTAATGTACAGGGAGGAAATGATGTCACCCTGTCCTGCCGCCTGTGCCGTCCCCCCCCCCTCAGAGGCATGCGGTTGGGGGAGAAGAGTGCACTTTGCATGATGCATAAAAAAAAAGTGTATTTAGGCTCATAGTCTAGTTTCATCAAGGTGCTTCAGCCTAATTGCTCTTGAAAACAGGTACAAAAAGCTTTATACGTTACGTCCTGATTTATAAAGTGAGATGGAGAGGCAGAAACACGGTAATGAAGAAAAAAGAGATGGAAGGAGAGAGGGAGAGAGACAGAGGAAAAGGGAGAGAGGAAGGACTCTAACTCAAAATAGCTCAAAAGACTTTTTTTAGCTCTCATTCCCACCTCTCTCTCCCTCTCTCTCTCTCTCTCTTTCTTTCAGTCTATCTATCTTTCTCACTATCTCTCTCTCTTTCTCTATCTCTCTGTCTATCTATCTGTTTCTTTCTTTAGCTCTATGTCTTTCGCTTAGTAATTTATATTGTATATAGAAAGAGAGAGACGGGAAACTGCAGTGGATCTCACTATAATCTCTCTCTCTCTCGCTCTCTCTCTCTCTCTCTCTCTCTCTCTCTCTCTCTCTCTCTCTCTCTTTCTCTCCAGAGCACGGAGCAGGTCGCGGCTTTTTGCCGAAGTCTTCATGAGATGAACCCTTCATCCGAAGCAGCTTCTTCTTCGCCCACTTCCTCACTTCCTCGTCAGCTCTCGGATGCCGATAAACTGCGGAAAGTCATCTGTGAGCTCGTGGAGACCGAGCGCACCTACGTTAAGGTGCGTGTGTGTGTGTGTGTGTGTGTGTGTGTATATGTATATGTATATTTGTATGGATGTGTGTGTTTTCTATTCATTTGAACATGATTTTTAAAACTATATGTTCAGAAAAGAGTTCGCCCTGTCCTCTATAGCTTCGGATTGGAATCTTTTGCTGAATGTAAAGATGGGTGGGAGGGGCATATTATCTCTTACCTGTCAATCACAACGACGCTAGCCAATCATGGACGAACGTGAGGTCATGTATATGGAAGAGGGTGGAGAGCGCTTTACTCTGAGTGTGTTACGCCGAACTAGGAAGAGTGGGAATTGGTGTGGAATTGGGGAGAAAATTGATGAAATAGATTGTGTGTGTGTGTGTGTCAAATGTGTGTCAGAAAAACCGTGTGTCAAATGTAATTTGTAAAGAATAAAACAACATTTTTTATTATTATTATTATTATTAAAATCAAAACCACGAATGTTATAGCAGCCATAAACAATCGTTCTCTGTCTTGATGACAAAAAAAAATTGTTTATGTGAGAAATTGCAATGTGGGGGTTGAGGTTTGCGTATTTATTTATTGTTTTTGAATACCATACAAATTTATTTTAATTATTTATTTTTTTAAATGAAGGAAATAAATGTGCAAATTAGTTGAAATCTGAATGCCGTTTTGAAGGATTTTGTCATACCTTGCGTATGTGTGTGTGTATGTGTGTGTGTGTGTGTGTGTGTGTGTGTGTTTTCAGGATTTGAATTGTCTTATAGGGAGATATTTGACTCCTCTGCAGAAGGAAAGCTTCCTCACCCAGGATGAGGTGACACACACACACACACACACACACACACACTACAGTGGCTGGTAAGAAGACAGTGTGTGGGTGCATAAAGAAGAAAAAGGGTGTGTGAGTGTGTGTGTGTCTGTGGGCGAGCAAAGTGCTATGTTGAGCACTGTGTGGGAACACACTGGCACACTGGCAGTAAAATACAGATGTGTCTCACACACACACACACACACACACACACACACACAATAATATAGTCTTTCATAATTACTGCAGTGCATTGACAGAAACCCTGTAGGTGTGTGCACTAGATACAGTATACACACTCACACACACACACACACTCAGAATTTGGTTTCCTCACCCCAGGAACATGTTTTATTTTTAGCAGTGTGGATGTAGAGGATGTCAATACATAACTCCATAATGTACATAGCATAGTTCTTTTTGTATGTTTTTAAAATCATCGTCATCACTATCATCACAGCAAAGACACGTGTGATTACATGCTAAGGTGACCGAAAAGCGATTTGCAATAATATTAGCAATAATGATCAAATATCCTCTAAGTTACACTTACCAGTAGAATTGTGTGTATTAAAGAATGCTAGCTAGGTATCTAATATAGTTCTCTAGTGAGCTCAGCATATTTCAGTGGTTTATCGAGCAAACGCTGATATTTCATTGTTCAGTTGGTTAATTTTTGAAAAACTGAACAGTGGTAAAAATCAGTTCATTACTACTGAATTCAAATTGAATTTGTGTGTGTTTAAGCTGGACGTGTTGTTCGGGAACCTTCCGGAGATGTTGGAGTTTCAGGTGGAGTTTTTGCGCACGCTGGAGGACGGAACGCGACTCGTCCCTGACCTTGAGAAACTGGAGCGAGTCGATCAATTCAAGGTGAGAAATGAGGCTCGTAATGTAAGTGTTCTAGGAACATGTTTAGTGTCAGGTTTTAGAGTGTCTTAGTTAGCAATGTGTTGTTCATACGAGTAATATTTGGTGAAAAGTTGTAAGTCGGAAATGTCCGTACACAGTATCTAGTGTAAAATGCCAGGTCTGTAGTATTACCTGATGTTAAATCGTTATGTGATGTTTGATATTTTTACGCAGTTGCTGCCTCTCATGTACTCAAATGAACAGTTCTCACCACCAATACATTACTCATTAGCATTTAAAATCGTCAGCACTACTGAAATTTTTTACTCTAGCTACTAAAAAGTTACATGCCAAATTTTAAACAAATTTTCCAAAAATGAAATCTTAACTATTTTTGAAATCTTCAAAAATATTTATTTTATTTTTATTCTTTTAATTTTAAGTACAGCTGACTTAACTACATTTATATGTCTAAGATAAATATTCAGATTTAAGAAACTTTTATCAATCAATTTTTTTTTTTTTTTTTTTTTTTTTTACAATTATCTCATTATGAAAAAACTTCTTAAAATGAAATAAGAAATTTGTTTAGAGAACTGAAATGATGAAACTTTGATGCTCTCCACTATAAGTTAAGAAATTTAAGTTTCACTTCATTTTAGTAAACAATGCATTTTTAAGATTCAGCAACATAAGCAATCATTTTTTCCCCTTTTAATTAAACTAATTACTATACACTTTTTTTTTACTTAATTACTCATGTGACTGAAATATATTTTATTGGTGTTAATTTATTTAAGAAATAAAATAATTTTTAAATTAATAAAAGTAAATTAGTAAATTAATAATTACTTCTCTTTCAGATTTAGAATGGAAGATTATTTTCTTGTTTTAAGAAATCTTAAAAAAAAAAATCAAGTCCAATTTTTCTCGCTATATTGGCAGATCATTTTTGCTTGATTTTGCCTATTTTCTTGTTTTGGTTTTATTTATCTCATTTTTTCACAATTCACAATTTTTTTTGCAGTGAGGGTATGACCCAGATATTACTTTCAAGCACTTCAATATCACATATATTAAAGTGCTACATGCCTAGCTATTAAATGCTACAATTTAAGTTTGATCTCAGCTACAATCAGTGAATAGCTAATTTTCCTGCGATGTTCCTACGATGATCTCATCACACAACAACTGAACCTTAAATATTGCCTCGTTTTTTGCTCGGCGCCAAGACAGGAAATACCGAGGCAAAAATCTGACGAGCTTTTTGTGTAGGAGAAATGAATGAACTTTGTGTGAACTTTTGAGTGTGATATAAAAAAAAAAAAAAATCAGACATGGTTTCACAACTCTTCTTGGCAGAACCTGAGAGTACAGTATATAAGCTCTTCTCTGTCTCTCGCTCTTCCAGAAAGTTCTCTTCTCTCTCGGCGGTTCGTTCCTTTATTACGCCGATCGCTTTAAGATCTACAGTGCTTTCTGTGCAAGTCACACTAAAGTCCCCAAAGTCCTGGTGAAAGGTAATACCTCTCAGTCTCTCTCTCTCTCTCTGATTCTATTGTCTTATTTGTACCAGAAAGACAGAATGTAGTCTGTAGAGAAAATAGCTGCGGATAATAAAATACCACATCTCATGTGTAAATTAAATACGAGTATAAGTTTAGTCATTTTCAATTTATCAGAAAATAAACAAGAGCACTTTTATAGGGTGCCATTACTTTTGTCCTATTGGAATGGCTATTCGTTATTGGCTATTAGATCATTTTCTTTCAAGTCATTAATTTTCAAAAAGGTGACTTTATACTATTTGCTTTTACAGCTGCGTGAAGTCCTTATATGGAAATTTACACAAACACAGGAATCCGAACATTTTTACGAAATGAACTGTAATGAATCACAAAATGCTTTTGTAAATAAATAAACGAATCTGTATTCAATTTAAAAAATGAAGCCCAGAATGTGGTATGATGACCTCCTAACTGTGTGTGTGTATGTGTGTGGGTGTGTGTGTGTGTGTGTGGGTGTGTGTGTGTGTGTGTGTGTGTGTGTGTGTGTGTGTGTGTGTGTGTGTGGGTGTGTGTGTGTGTGTGTGTGTGGGTGCAGCAAAGACGGATCCAGACTTTAAGGCGTTCCTGGATGAGAGGAACCCGAAGCAGCAGCATTCGTCCACACTCGAGTCATATCTGATTAAACCTATTCAGAGAGTGCTGAAGTACCCGCTGCTGCTGCGTGAGCTTTACACACTCACTGACCCCGAGAGCGAGGAGCACTACCACCTCGATGGTAACTGTGTGTGTGTGTGTGTGTGTGAGAGAGAGAGATAGACAGAGAGAGAGAGAGAGAGTGACATTGTGACATACATTTGTTATTCTTTATATTTGGTCCGCACTGAAGTACTGATAT
>JAOVYU010000063.1:7800030-7820055 GCA_025674565.1 Synodontis membranacea | reverse complement strand
TATAAAACTCCTGATATGCTTTCATTTCATTTTATATGCCGAATTTTTTTATTTTTTGAATGATTTTCAGGACAGAAGAGGATTTATTTTTTTGTCTTATTAACTGTCCCTGGTTAGCGTTTGCGTGATAAAATATATAACACATAAGTCATTTTAAACATTTCAGACTTTTTTCTTACTTTTCAGTCACGTGATTGGCTGGTTGTATCACAATGTTGCTTTTAAAAATGATAGATTGAAAGTAGATTTTTGAAAAAAAAATTTTAAAAATGAAGTCATCATAATGTCCTTAATGACTCATGTCATTTGCATTGATGCTACGTAAATGCGCTACTTAAATAGTATGTTGTTTTTGCCATTAAAAAAATGAGATATAATAAAATGAGTTTAGAGAGACACGTCTTCTTTTTTCTTTTTTTTACATCGCTCTTACAAGGAGCAACCTGAAGAATGAATAGGATAACTTGAGTTTCTTGAGCTGGTGGGTTTCCTGGAGGTTCTCCGGTTACTTCCAACCCCATAAAAACGTGCCAGTGTGTGGCTTTATTTGAACGCAAGGCTACAGAGGTGTGTGGCAGCGACTGTGGCAATTTACCCCTGTAATGATGACTCCTAGCTCCCCGAAGAACTAAATGAATATTACTGTCGTTTTGATGAAACCTCAACCTTTCCGACAGAGCGTGCTCACACATGCTCCCCTGAGTCCACCTTTTGTGATTGAGGAGCATGAGTTCAGGCATCAGCAGTAACGCTGCAGACCCTGATTTTGTTCCCTCAGCAATTTTTAAATGGTGTGCTGCTGAACTTGCGACTGGTATTTTTAATTGCTCTGTCAGCCTGAGTATGCTTCAAATCAGCAGTAATAATTCCTCTGAATAAGAAACCCATTATTACCCATTTAATGGTTACAGGTCCGTTGCCTTAACATCTTGTTGTAATGCAAGTGTTCCAGCGTATAGTGTAGTGTGTAAACATCTGTCCAGTGCTGTGCTCAAATCAGTTT
The DNA here is from genome assembly GCA_025674565.1 of Synodontis membranacea. NCBI lineage: Eukaryota > Metazoa > Chordata > Actinopteri > Siluriformes > Mochokidae > Synodontis > Synodontis membranacea. The sequence goes on along the minus strand of JAOVYU010000063.1, from coordinate 7,819,052 downwards.
GCGTAAATGGAACGATGATGTCATTAACCTTCAGAAGAAAGCTCACCAAAGACTATTCTTTTTTAAGTCAGTTGAGTAGTGTCAAACGGTGCAAAGATATGGTCCTACAGAGCATTAATTTAAAAAAAAAAAAAAAAAAAAAACTTTGCGGTATTAAGACCAGAGCATCTCGCTCCTACAGTAGCACTTGCCCTGAAGCAACCTGCATCTTATGAAACTAGTTACATGCTTCACTGCTTACACAGGGTGTTTTTTTGTGCACTGTGTGAGTATACTGTATGTTCACTGCTGTAGGGCAGTTGTCCCCAACCCTGTTGCTGGAGATCCACCTCCATGAAGACTTTATCTCCAACCATAATGCTGAACACCTGACTATCCAATCACTGCCTTAAGAACTTCCTGATCAACTAAAAGAGGTGTGTTAGATTTTGGCTGGAGATAAAACCCTGCAGGACGGTAGACCTCCAGGAACAGGGTTGAGGACCACTGCTGTAGAGCACACGGAAAGGAGTTTCAATCAACTCATAAAGGTAGATATTACAATAAATTATCGATTTGTATGGACTGGCTATTCTAAATCACCCACTGGTGTGAACGAGTGTGTTCTTCAAATGCCCGGTGTCCCAAACCAAGATGTATTTCCAGTTCACACCCAGCTCCAGATCCACTGATGATGAAGATGAAGATGTTCCCAAGTTGAAAATGCACAGGCACATTGATATCATAAGTACATTAACATGAATGTCACATATTGGAAAACATTACTACAGGCACGCCTCTGCTTCAGTGAAGCCCCTCCCTTGCATTCATATTCATCCGATTGGTCAACACACACACACACACACACACGCACTAGTTTCTCCACCGCTTCTATGAGCTTGAACTTGTCTGGGCTCTTCCTTTTTTTTTTTTTCTAAGTCTCGTGCACAGATCGCATGACGCGTGCGCACCGGGAAACATTTCGGAATCAGGCGCGTGACAGCACGGCAAAAATGAACTGACTGCAAAAAAAGGAAAAGGAAAAGAAGAAGGAGAAGAAGAAGGGGCATGAGGAGATTTATCCATGCATGAGGCAAGCTCCGTGCGCGCGCGCAATGGCGAAAAAGAAGCGACTTCCTTTGTCGTTGCCGCTGATGCTGATGCTGGTGCTGGTGCTGTGCGTCCTCGCGAGCGCGCAGCAGAACGTTCTGCGCATCGGTACGTGGCACGCTTAACTTTATCTTTACTAAAGCTTTTAATGCAAACTCAAACTTTGTTGGTAACAGTAGAGCTGATACAGGTTTCATTTCCCTATTGAGTTCTTGTGCATGCTTTCCCAGTGTTCCTGTGGGTTTACGCGGGGTTCTCTGGTTTCCTCCTAAATCCAACAAATTTTTTGTTCTGGTTTGATGTCTTCTGAGAGAAAAAGATGAAGTATATCTGAATTGACTGGGGTGTGTCAGGATGGCATGGTGGTGCAGCAGGTAGCATTGCCTTCTCACAGCTCCATGAAGGTGTTTCGAATGTTCTCCGTACTGTACGTATGCAGTTGTGACCTGAGATGATGGACTGGTGTCCACAGAAGGATATTTTCCTGCTTTGCAATCAATGTTCCCAGGATAGGCTCTGGATTCACTGCTACCCTGAGCAAGACCATCAAAATCATCTTCCGGAAGATTTAAAGTCTAATATCGGCACCAGCCGTTACTCAGATTAATCAGACTGCAGTCTTTAATATATTGAATGTTGTGGACAGAAAAGTGTACAAAAGATGGTCCGGAACGCCTGCGGTTGGGTCAAGTCTCAGCCAGGATGATTTATGTGAGTGTCTTAAACCGCCTCCAGGTCTTCCGTGACGTCACGCAGAATCGATAATCGATTGAAGTTGACCTTCAAACATGAAATAAGCTTCACGGAAATCACTTCTTTTTTTTTTTTTTTTTTCACTGAAGCTTGCTGTAGTTTTTAGTTACATGTGCCTTGTGGTGAAAAACTTCTCCCACTTGAAGTGTGGGTTTCTGGCGCACTCGTTAAATCGCTTTGGATATAAGCATCTGGCAAATGAAGATATGGAAATACGAGGTCTAATCCTGAATCTTAGTCTGATGTAGGCCAAACCGCGTGACTTATCTAACACGGTTTACTGAGACAGAAACCCGAAACAGAAGAGTGAGATTTAAGAAACACGCTGTAATCTAGCCGCGTTTTAATCCGACTGAATCCTCTCTCCGTGTTTGCATAATCTTCATCGTTTTATTCATCAGTGGAGAAAACATAATCTGGCCCATATGTTGCGGTCTTGTATTATGACATTGCACTAGCTGCTCCGGATGAATACAGTGGTTTAAAAAGCCTTGGTGTGGTGCTTTTCTGCTCACCACAGTTGCACAGAGTGGTTATTTGAGTTACTGTCGCCTTCTTGTCTGCTTGTGTTTTCCTCACCATTCATTATAAATGCTGAAGACTGTTGTGTTTTCAACCATGCCACGTTCGAACTGAAGATGACCTGTATCTGTATACTGTGCACTGAAAATGGTTGGCTAATTGGATAACTGTCCATTGAATACTGTAAGTGTACAGGTGTTCCTTATAAAGTGGACAGAGAATGCATGCGTTAATATTTGCCATATGTGGCCATGTAATGTAATGAAAGAATACACAAAGAGGCATTATCGGACATAGCATGAACACCACTTTCAAACTATGTGCAAGGATCAGCTGGACGCCAGTAACCCTGTGTTAGTGCTAATGCAGCATGTTGCTGCTTTTTATGTGTGTGTTATACAATAATAATGTGACATAAAAGCATTACACCTAAGCATTTCAGTGGAAATCTAATCTAATCTAATCTAAACTAATAGAGTGCTTTCCGAAAACCGGGGCACAAATAATAATAGCGAATGATAATGTAAGCAATCATGGACATAAATACTCATAGAGACAAATATTAAAGGCAGTAATCTAAACAGTACTATCTCATCTGTGTGTGTGTGTGTGTGTGTGTGTGTGTGGAGGAGGGCTCTGGGAAGGCTTTTAGAGTCCTGTGTGAATGCAGGGACTAAACAGTGCAGTGATTGTCCTCTAGTCCTTTACATGCACCTCCGCATGGCAGTGAATACTGTTCCACCACACACACACTCACACACTCACACATTTCATATACTGTAGTATGATTCAGATATACTATTATACATAAAAATACATATCAAGTGAGTAGTTTACCATTTTTCTTAGGAATATCATCCTTTTCGTGAAAAATAAAAAATAGATAAATTGCCTTGTAGCTTGTAAGAGGAAGTGCGTAACTTTCTACACATTTTACGTTTCATTTTTTTTTTGCCCTCTCTCAAAGCGATCACCACGTCTACTGTATAAATAACACAAGTGATATTTCTCGTGTGTTGTGACACATGATAAAAAAGCAATCGCCAAATAGGTGATATCTGTAATTCATGCTAATCTGTTAGTGCTGTGGTTACACCAACATAACTTTCAGATCAATCTATAAAATTAAAACAGGGTTTATAAAGAACATTGTAGTTTGCATAATGTATTCTGTGTTGTGTCTTATTCAACTTCATACTGTATATCAGTCATCACTCATCATTTGTTAGCTGAAGTGTTACAGGCAATTTATGGCCTTACTGTGAATTAATGTTCTTTTAGATTTGCTGGGTCCTATTTTTCTTATTTTTGAATCTTTTGTAATTTTCTATACAGCACTGATAGGTTTGAGATAGCTAGGTTTGAGATTGTTTCTCGAATTGTGATTGTACTGTCACTTACTGAGACAGCACTGGTTAAAGCAGTAAATGACTAGTAGTAAAGTCTACTAGACTACTCACGTACTACCTTGCCACCACACATTGAAATATTTTTCTAATCATAATCAAAAGGTTTTCTGGACTTCATGACTCACGTCCTATCTGGCTGATTGGTGTCAGTTCGTAAATGTTAATTCTGACTTGTCTATCTATTCGTGCTCCACAAGGCTCTGCTCCAGGGCCGCTGCATTTTCCCCTGTATATGCTACCACTTGGTAGAATTAAAGTAAACATGGCATTAGCTTCCACTGCTATAGCATGATGATGACACAACTGTACGTTTCAGAAAACCCAGATGAGAAATACCAGCTTAATGAAGTTGAGGGAGGTGTAAAGGACGTTAAATACCGGACCCCGAGTAACATTCTAATGAGAAGGATACTTGCGTTTGAATTCAGTTTTGATATTACATACGTTGCTTATTTTGGAATTGGTATATCAGGAATCGGCTAAAGGAAAGAAGATGGCATTGGACAAGCCATAATAATGATTAGAAGCTTAGAAGTAGGCCTACTTATTAGTGAGAAGGAGAGAGATATTTTCACCTTCAGATGACCCAAATGTAATGCATCCATGCTGCTATTTGTCGCTCTAATGCTGTGTTTGTTTGTGCAGGTGGTATTTTTGAGACACTGGAGAATGAGCCAGTCAGCGTGGAGGAGCTAGCCTTTAAATTCGCAGTGACCAGCATCAACCGAAACAGGACATTAATGCCCAACACAACGCTCACCTACGACATCCAGCGCATCAACATGTTCGACAGCTTTGAAGCCTCAAGGAGAGGTAAATCTGAGCTTCGGAACAACAATATTTATTATAACGCTCATCCGTTCTAGCATTCTTGCTAGAAATGTTATTCAGGAATCTTTTAAATAACTCTAGTTCATAAACTTACAGTGGTGTTTCCGGCCTGAACGTTTCTGGCTAGTACATAACGTTTGCAGGTAGAGTGCATACCCTATAGTACATTTATTCTTCAGAATAACTACATGCTGTTTTGTTAACTCAACTCCCATGGCTTACTACAATCTGTAACTTTTTTGACTCCTTTGGTTTGCCGTTTCAATTGTTCGGTCATTACTTTCTAGACTTGTTACCTTTACTAGAAAAAGCGCACGGCACACCTGGCAACACTGACCTGGGGGGGTGGGGGGGGGTTTGATCTCCGCCTTGAGCGATCGATCGTCGACCGATGGGGGGGTGAGCGATCGCGGACTGGGGGGGGGGGTTGTAGGCTCGACTGATCACGGACCGGGGCATTTATAGGCGTGAGCTATCGCCGACCCTTGGACTTTCTGCGGCACACCTCATGACTTCTCATGGCACACTAAAATCTAATAGGTGCCTAGCATGTTGACAGAAGTCTCTCAGTACATTATAATGACCTAACCCTTATGTTGCTCTCATTTACTTCATAACTCCACCTTGTCATCAGTTACTTCACTCTAACTCCTCTCTCGTGTATTTTCAGCATGTGATCAGCTGTCACTGGGTGTGGCTGCCGTCTTTGGCCCCTCCCACAGCTCCTCGGTCAGTGCAGTGCAATCCATCTGTAATGCGCTGGAAGTTCCTCACATACAGACGCGCTGGAAACATCCATCTATGGACAACAGGGACAGCTTCTATGTCAACCTGCACCCAGAGTATGCCTCCATTAGCCGGGCCGTGCTTGACATTGTGCACTTCTACAAATGGAAGAGTGTCACTGTAGTGTATGAGGATGCAACAGGTACGAGGGGTCTGTCAATGATAGAAGCTATATATAAACTTTTTGTAGGAGTGGGTGGGATTGGTCAGCCTTTCCGTGGAAAGGGGGTGTGGTTGGTCAAAAATTTTGCCTTAGTGACTGGGATTGGTCAGACTTTCTGTGGAAACAGGTCGGATTGGTCAGACTTTCTATGGGAGCAGGTGGGATTGGTCAAGGTTCCTGTGGGAGCAGGTGGGATTGGTCAGACTTCCTGTGGGAGCGGGTGGGATTTATCTAACTTTCTGTGGAAACAGGTCGGATTGGTCAGACTTTCTATGGGAGAAGGTGGCTTGGTCAAGGTTCCTGTGGGAGCAGGTTGGATTGGTCAAGGTTCCTGTGGGAGCAGGTTGGATTGGTCAAGGTTCCTGTGGGAGCAGGTGGGATTGGTCAGACTTCCTGTGGGAGCAGGTGGGATTGGTCAGATTTTCTGTGATAGTGGGTGGGATTGGTCAAGCTTTTTATGGGAGCTGGCAGGATTGTTTTTTATTGTTAAATGATGTTTATGCCTTGTCTGAGAACGGCATGAGTGATGCAAAAATGTGTCCAAAATAAAAACCTTAGAAGAAAGCGATCCTAACAACAAAAGCTTACCAAAAAGTTACCGCCTACCTTTGAATGATCAATTCCTTAATCAGAGAAAATATGGTATGCCATATTTTCCCAGAGCTCTGAAGCGGCAAAACAAAAAAGTGCTCATCCTATCGTTGGGAGATCGTTGAGTTCAAATCCTGATGATGCCACGGCCTTCCATTGGTGGGAGTTTTATAGAGCCGTGCTCTCTCGGTGGGAGGGATGGTGTTACACTCTCCCCTCTCTCCCTTGACAATCAGAAGGACGGTAGACAATTGTGGGCATCTGTGAATTATGCAGTTTGAGTAGATGTAGTTGGTTCCATGTGCCTTGGAGAAAGCTTGAGAAAGCCTTCACCCTTCCTGGTTGATAGCTGTGTGATGGGTCAGAGATGGTCGGTGGGTGGGAAGGGACAAATGACAAAAGTATGAAATTATGTATGCATACTGTGAAAGGCAGATACAATGCTTACCTCATATTTGACCAAAATAAGGAACTGAGAAGTACCAAGGCTGCCTAGCTAGAGAACTGCCTTCCAGTTGGAATATGAAAATATATAGTATATATATACATTTGTTGAGATTATAAAATAACAAGATACAGGCAGACTAACCTACATGCTGATGAGAGCAATAATTAGGGGGTGTGGCTAGTCCTGTGCTGAAGCAAAAGCCAAATAAGACCCCAAAGGCGTAGCAGAAGGTTGTGTAAGGTAAAGACTGTACTGTGTTTGCTTATTTGTTTTGAAGGTCTGATTCGTCTGCAGGAGCTGATCAAAGCTCCATCCCGTTACAGCATTAAGATTAAGATCCGCCAGCTCCCTTTGGGGAACAGAGACGCCCGGCCACTTCTCAAAGAGATGAAGAAGGGTAAAGAGTTCTGCGTCATCTTCGACTGCTCGTACCAGACCACTGCTGAGGTGTTAAAACAGGTAACGCATGCCAAAACTCTCCTGAGCGCAGCAGAACACAAAATCAGGCTTCTGTGTGCACTTGAATGCAGCATAAATAAATAAGAATTAATATGAATCGAATTTCGCTCTCTTTCTCCCCAGTTACTCTCTATGGGCATGATGACTGAGTATTACCATTTCTTCTTCACCACACTGGTAAGTCAAACAAAAAAATTTGTTAGATATTCTTTTTGGACAGAACTGTATCTCATAATTGCTTACTCATATTGCTTCTCTGCTTATTAGCATAACTATTAGCATAGCATAACTATCTATCTACTTAACCAGATACATTCCCTCCTTATTTGATTGCCTTACATTATTTACCTAAACGTAGCTACCAGGAAAGGCTTCAAGGTTTATTGCTAATGGGACAATCTGCATTAAAGAAGTGACCCAAATTTCAAGCCTCTTACAGGACATTATAAGTGTTTCTTTGGGTTAGAGAGTGTGATTCTGATGAGGTGTGTTGTGGTGTAGGATCTGTATGCTCTGGATCTGGAGCCGTACCGCTACAGTGGCGTGAACATGACGGGTTTCCGTCTTCTGAATGTAGACGACCCTCAGGTGGCATCAGTGTTGGCAAGATGGTCCATGGAGAGAGTTCAGGGTCCACCGAAACTCGACACCGGCATAATGGAGGGCATAATGACGGTTAGAAATCATCCCGAAATGACCAATCTTTCTCTCTCTATATATATATATATATATATATACAAGTGGAGATTTTTGATATTTGAAGACAATCAGCTTTAACATGGTAACATCACCTTACTGCGTTGATTAATTTTCTCGAACAGCACACCCACAAGTGTTTCATTCTCTAATGTCATACAGGATACAGTGGGTTAGTGTTTCCTGATTCCACTTGGCCCCTTATCAAACCTTTCATGGTGCGCGATGATAATATGGGTGTCAAGGTTGTGTAAAAGGGTGTATATTGTCTGTGCCAGACTGAAGCAGCTCTGATGTATGATGCCGTGTTCATGGTGGCAGCAGCAGCACAGCGAGCGTCACAGATCACCGTCAGCTCGCTGCAATGCCACCGACACAAACCATGGCGCTTCGGCTCTCGCTTCATCAGCACGTTGAAAGAGGTGAGTGGCAGCTTCAGTGCAAGTTAAAGGAATTCACTATTAATTAATGATTAATAATCAAGCGTTCATGGTTTCTAATTAACTCAGTTCCACAAAACTATTACCCCAAAGTGGAATAATGAGTAGTTCTGGGAAAGGAAGGAGTCAGACTGGATAAACACACTCTCTCTCTCTCTCTCTCTCTCTCTCTCTCTCTCTCTCTCTACTTGTCCTTTCATATTCATTTCTCATCACCCACATGGGAGTAAAACATTCTGGGATTCTTTTTCTTCGTATCCCAGTCCCAAAGCACCCCTTAACTCCAGTCCTAAATGACCACAGAACGGTATTCTGTTCTATTATGGTCCAAAAGAGCATAAATGGTCCTGGTCTTTGGGAAAGCTCGCTTCTTTCTCCTGCTGACCGGAGCGAGAGTGAGGAATTGCAAGTGCCTTGCATACAGAAAAGGCAGTTTGTGCTCTCTTTCAAGTGCGTTCACCCTATCATCGAGAGATTGCAAGTTCTAATCCAGATGCCACGGCCGTCATTAGCTGGGAGTCCAAGAGAGCAAAACTCTGTGTGTGCATACACACAGTAAATATGAAGACAGGATTAAACTGGATTTACAGAGTGGCATAATTAAGAAAGTAAATCTTCAAAGGGGATCACTCCAGAATTCCCAGCATGAGCTTTAGCGTCAGTTTTCCCAGAATTCCATGAAGTCAGTCAGTTCAGCTACAGTGTATTATTAAAATGGTTGAAATGTAGTTAAAGTGTCTTCATGGGACAGCGTGCACAATGCTTGTATTCAGTTCCAGAGGAACCATAACGGGATATCAGTCATGTCATTGTGTCTTTTTTTCATCATCAGTCTCAGTGGAGTGGATTAACTGGACAGATTGTCCTGAACAGGACAGACGGACTGAGGAAAGATTTTGACCTTGACATCATCAGCCTGAAAGAAGACGGCATGGAAAAGGTACGTGTACATACACAAACACACACAAACACACAAACACACACAAACACACACACACACACACTGTTAGAGTAAAGATAGTGATTTTCAAAGTAATTAGTAAAGCAATGATAACTTTGTTATTACAATAATGACCTCCTAATCACAGTGATGTTATTATTACTGATAACCTCCTAATTACAGTAATGACTTAGTGCAGTAATGATGTATTATAATGATGACTTCTTTAATGCAGCAATGAATTTGTCATTATAGTGAAGACCCCATAATTTCAGCGACGGCTCTTTTCACAGTGATAACCTGATTACGGCAATGACTGTAATTACAGGGGCAATTCCTATATCACAGTGATGATGTCATTATTACAGTGATGACTGTTACTATAATGCTAACTTTCCTATTACAGTAATGACCCCATTATTACAGTGATGATTAATTATTGCAATGATGACTATTATAAGAGCAATGATATAACTGTTATAGTTATAGTTATATAAGCTATAGTGGTTATTCCATTATTACAGTGATGACTTGTTATTACATTAATTACCTAATATTTCCATTGTTACAGTAATGACTGTAACTACAATGCCACCTTCATTATCACATTAATGGCCTCATTGTTACAGTGATGACCTGATTATTACATTAATTACCAAATTATTACAAGGAGGACAGTTATAACAGCAGTGACGTCTTTATCACGGTAATGACCTCATTATTAAAGTGGTGAATGTTTAGTGTAGTGCTGCATTTTTTTGCAATGATGACCTAAATATTACAGTGGTTATTTCATTACACATTACACTGATGACTTCATTTTTACAGAATGATCTCGATGCTATGTTGATGACCTCATTAATGCATCATTATCCTTATAACAGCGCTGGATTCATTATTACATTAGTAACCATTTTATTATAGAAATGACCTTATGGGGCAGATACTGTAAGTGGCCTAATGGTTAGGGACGCGGCCCTGTAACCGAAAGATTGTGGGTTCGAATCCCACGGCCAGCAGGTACCACTGAGGTACCCTGAGCAAGGTGCCACCCCCAAGCACTGCTCCCCGGGCGCTGGAAAAAAATAGCTGGGATAAATGCAGAGAATACGTTTCAATGTTGTGCACTGTGTGCTGTGGTGTGTCAATAATGACAATGAATCACTTTCACTTCACTTTATTATTTCAGCGATGACCTGATTATTGCAGTACTGGCCTCATTCTGGCCTCATTTATTGCTTAATTATTATATAATACAGATATTATTACTTTCACAGCCTTAGTGCACCAACATCAATATTATAGTAATGATGTCGATATTGCAGTAATTACATTATGGCCTGATTGTATTTGAATTCTACAAGCAAAATATCTTCATTTGACCTTGTATTGTAATATTGGGGGACTGTGATATAATTTAATAGGGTTTAATAGGTGAAGGGCTCTCCTAACAAATAGTATCATCATCATCATCATCATCATCATCATTGTTTATTTTTGTACTAATTGCAAATTGGCCTTAACCATTATTACAGTAATGGACTTTTTTTTATTAAGTTGTCAGTTATTTATCAGAATTTTTTTTTCTCTTTCTCTGACTTTTTACAAGTCGGATGCTGGGCGCTTTCATAAAGTGTGGAACAAGGTTCGTTTTCACAGGACGGCTTTTCTTCTCCCTCTCCAGCCCTTTAACCCTCCCTTCTGATTTTAATCCCCAAAAGGAATTATACAGAATCCTACTGTACGGTACAGTGCTATAGTAGCCTAGTTTTGGATTTGACATCGAGCTTTTAGCACTTAGCTAGCTAGCAGGCTAAAACCACTTGATAATTTGTAAGGCATTATATTTGTCACAAACGTTTTAACAGCACAACAGTGCCACAACTACAGTAGAAGTCTGAATTATCACGACCCAATCTGTACAAAAAAACAAAAACAAAAAACACAACTGACTAAAGAAGTGAAGAGGTTAGCATGCTACGTTGTTGTTTGTATGACTGGTGGTTGATATACTGCCTTGACAAAAATGTGCATGAGGGGCAAAGTTAGCACTTATTATTAGCTTTATTTACAAAATTCATTTATAGACAATTCTCACTTGAAAAATCTGTATAATACACACAGATAATTTAATTGTGATTCAATTGATTTAGCTTAGAAAACCAAAGAACCAACGTCTTACTGGAACATTTCTATCTTAAATATGATTTTATCTCATTTTTAGTTCTTTCTTTCCACTGTAACCCCACTATTCTGGTATCTTTCCTAATATTTTGCATTATTTGCTTCTTCAGTGTAGAATTTTGCTAGAAATTAGCTTCAATATAGTACAGGATATAGAATCTACTTATAGATAGTTTACAACTGATTGATAATTATGTTTATTTTTATACATAGACTGTAGATGTCCTTATATAAAAATATATATATTCCTGTTCATTTGTAAAAGCTTATGATTTACGTTTTTCAGGTTGGGGTGTGGAACTCTAACACGGGTCTTAACTTGACGGACAGCAAAGAAAAGACGGGTAACGTTACGGACTCCATGGCCAACAGGACTCTGATCGTCACGACTATTCTGGTAAAGAGTGTCAGGAAATTGTATTAACAGATACCCTAGTTATAACTTAAAACTGCTTATTCCATTGATTAAATCAAGGTATTTGTCTAAAACCCATGAAGGTCCAGTCACCTGACATTTCTCGCTTTCAGTGGTCCAGTTAAGCAACTTACATCACTGGATCATGACAACATTTACCTTTTAAGCAGTAACTCCTGAAAATATTCCTTGTTTTTTAAAGCATGGATAATGCACTTTATTAGAAAGAACAATGGCTAAAGAACTAAAATTGGCCCTGGTTCCTCTAGTGGAAACTAACCTACAGTTCCTGACCTGTCTTTGCTTATAAGCTGGGGGTAAGCACTTTAAGACAACCCCAGGCCAACCTGATCCAGAGAATAGTACCTGCCCGGGAGCTAGAATTGTAGCTAAGGCTACATAATATTGGCCCTGGTTCCTCTGGTGGAAACTAACCTGATGTTCCTGACCTCCTGAAAAAAATTCCTAAGACCTAATAAGAAGCTAAGAGACATGATTGCAGACAAATAGGAAAAAAAAAAGAACTAAGGAACACTTAGAAGAACTATAGCTGCAAATTGCAATAGGTAAAAAAAATAAAATAAAAAAAAGGCTCGGTGGCGTGTTAGGTGCTGAGCGCAAACCAGACCAGTCTGGTCTCATCATTTGAGAATTTATTGAAATTGAGTCCCAAATCGCTTCTTATACGCGTGGGTCTTCCTGATGGCATGTCAGTTTTGAGTCTAAGTACAAGATGGAAACGGCTGGCCAGTCTGTAACATCATTGCTGTTGTTCAAATTGTTCACGAAATCCATTGTTCTGGCAGGAAAACCCATACGTGATGTATAAGAAATCGGACAAGCCGCTGTACGGGAACGACCGCTTCGAGGGTTACTGCTTAGATCTGCTGAAGGAACTCTCCAACATCCTGGGATTTTCCTACGAGGTCAAACTTGTCTCAGATGGCAAATATGGTGCCCAGAACGATAAGGGGGAGTGGAACGGCATGGTTCGAGAGCTCATAGATCACGTACGTTTCACACATGACATATTTATTTCATAATAGACTAGATTATACAAATATGAAAAGGTTTTTAAGGGAAACAGGGACTGTACCAATGACAGACAGTGACCCGGTACTGTAATGGTAAAAGTGGTGATGACCTCATCAAACGAGCCTGAAAAACACTGTACAAATATACATGAGCTATGCCCTAAACCACCATCCTGCTGTATTGATTAATGAAAAGAGGTTCTGTGGTAGCCTATAGCATGGTAATAAATTGTATGATAACACATGCTATTTGGTTTGTTGTTTATCGGAGGATCAGGATGGCTCATTATAAGCATGGTGCTAAATACCATGGGAAATTGTAGCTAGCACTGGGCTATGTCCATGCTAGCTGAAACTTAGTTTGCCACTTATGGTAACCTAGTGTGGTGTCAAATAAAAAACAGTCAGATAAAATGCAAATGTTGGAATTTGGCTCCTTCTCGATGCTTCTGTATGCTAACGTTAGCTAGCTAACAACTGTATGTAGCACATGTTTACGTAAGTTTTGTAAGAGCTGGCACTCCTTTGATGATATCATATTGTTACTCCTCTTTACCAAGAAGGAAAATCGTAAATTTTTTGCCAATCTTGTTGTTTCCTGCAGGTGGCGGATTTAGCTGTGGCTCCACTCACTATTACCTATGTCAGGGAGAAGGTGATCGATTTCTCCAAACCCTTCATGACCCTGGGAATCTCCATCCTGTACCATAAACCCAATGGCACAAACCCAGGCGTCTTCTCCTTCCTGAACCCGCTCTCCCCTGATATCTGGATGTATGTCCTGCTCGCCTGCTTAGGAGTCAGCTGCGTCCTTTTCGTCATCGCCAGGTAACGAAAGCGTTCGAAAACTTTTAATGAAAACCAGGTAGCTGAGATCAGAATGCTCGTCACAAAGTGAACTTGAGGCAGAGACCTGCATATCCAGTAAAGGTCAAAACTGAAATTCCTGTTCTTGTGGGGATATTTGTTTTTTTTTTCGTTGAGTTTGTGGCTAAGATCAAGGTTAGATTTAGGTGTAGCATTGCGTTAATTACCTATATTACAAATTCTGACAGAGGTAGGTCCTCATAAGGATGTGTGTGTCTGGTGTGTGTAGGTTCACACCTTATGAATGGTACAATCCTCACCCCTGCAACCCTGACTCTGATGTCGTGGAGAACAACTTTACACTAATCAACAGCGTGTGGTTTGGCGTTGGAGCTCTAATGCAGCAAGGTAGAACCTTCTTTTTTAAAACTCACCTATGTGGAGCGTCTGACATGCACGTCCGTTATGCATTCTTTTGATCCCATCAACTCCACTCTTCTCAACGTGAGAGAATTCAACATTATTCCCGCCACCGTGTTTCACTGTTGGGCTGCTGTTCTCCACAGGTTCAGAGCTGATGCCTAAAGCTTTGTCCACTAGGATTGTCGGGGGCATCTGGTGGTTTTTTACCCTCATCATCATCTCATCGTACACGGCAAATCTCGCCGCGTTTCTCACCGTGGAGCGTATGGACTCACCCATCGACTCGGCCGATGATCTCGCCAAACAAACCAAGATTGAATACGGAGCCGTGAGGGATGGCTCCACCATGACGTTCTTTAAGGTGAGGACAAAGAGCACGTTTCTGTTCTCCTCTCCATGTGACACACTAACAATTTCTTTCCCCCGATCCCTCAGAAGTCCAAGATCTCAACGTATGAGAAGATGTGGGCTTTCATGAGCAGCCGCAAGAACACAGCTCTAGTGAAAAACAACCGTGAGGGAATCCAGCGTGTGCTAACCACCGACTATGCACTCTTGATGGAGTCCACCAGCATCGAGTACATCAGCCAGCGCAACTGCAACCTCACACAGATCGGAGGCCTCATCGACTCCAAGGGCTACGGAGTGGGAACCCCAATCGGTGAGAGAAGGAACCGGCATTTACAAATTCTTTTATTTTGCCGTGAGTTTCTCACAGGTATCCGGTCACTTGTCGTGCTTCACTTACCGGTTGCCAAAAGCCTCTAACCGGGTCATGTGGCCCATAATTTCTCTCCTGTAGCAAATGGGTTTTGATGGATGTTTTAAAGATAATTAGACTAATATCACTATTGTGGCATCAGCTCATTTGGTTGATGGTTTCTTTTATCCGAAAACAACATGCAGTAGAGTCTGGAGTCAGTTGTGTAGTTTAGGATGAAGGGTCTTGCTCAAGGAAACAAAAGTGCCAGCATGGTGATAGGATTTGAACTCACAATCTTCCAAACTGAACCACCACTTCTCCGGTATCATGTTTGTTTTTTTCAGTATATATATATTCTTATTAAAACAATGCAGAATTGGGATCACCTTCACCATATTAACCAGAACATATCTAAGTGGTATAACTACAAAACCTGCCGTTTTTTTTTTTTTTTGTTTTGTCGCAGGTTCCCCATACCGTGATAAGGTGACGATTGCAATTCTGCAACTGCAGGAGGAAGGAAAGCTGCACATGATGAAGGAAAAGTGGTGGCGAGGAAACGGCTGTCCGGAGGAGGACAGTAAGGAAGCGAGCGCTCTCGGCGTGGAGAACATCGGCGGCATCTTTATCGTCCTCGCCGCTGGGCTCGTGCTCTCCGTGTTCGTGGCCATTGCCGAGTTCGTTTACAAATCACGCCGAAATCTCGATGTGGAGGAGGCGAGCGTCGGGCAGTGCGAATGGCACAACAAGCACTGACCCCAACGATAAATAATACTCGCAGTATATCGTCACAGCGGTTCTTGCTCCGGTACATTAGGAACCTTGAGTAACTTTGAAATGGAAAAAAATGGACCCTCATTCAGAGGGAAAGACTGGTAACGTATTTCAGTGCAACAATCACAGAAAGTATTATTTTTCGTAACGGTCTCAACCCTACACTTCTCAACCCCTTTCTTCTTCCGTCCTCTGTGCAGCACAAAATGTTCAACCCGTTACCTTTCTATGTGGACTATATAGGGTGTGAAATAATAATAACTCCAACAACCAACAGGGAGCCATTTGAGATTCAAACACTGCAGCGATGTGACTTTTTCACTCGGAATATCTAACAAAAAGAAGTTTGGGATGAAATCAAATACACAATAAAATGTCCATTATAGTGTTTTGCAAGACAACAAGACACTTAACTTCCTGTGAAACAAAGGTTCCAGCTCAACGTCTGGCGGTCGGGAGATTGAAGACATTTCAACGTACTACATAGTGAGGTTCTTTTTATACCCTAAGTAGTGCACTCTGTCAATACGGAGTCAATTGTCACTCAGTTTTCTAAATAAGAGCATGATGTAAGGTATATAAGCCATGGAGAAACTTTCCCCTAAACGCTGTAGTTTTTTTTATTATGGTGTGTGTGTGTGTGTGTGTGTGTGTTTCAGTTTTTCCTCTCTCAAACCTGTTTTGAAGCTTGAGAGTTGAGACACTTTTAACGGCAACCATTATTATGGAATTCAGTTCTTTGTATCGATTTCTGATCTCTCGTTACATGTTTATTACATGATTTGAATCTGAAAGCATCTTGTACTTTCTCTTCTTCTTCCATTAAGATCTTTTTGTTTGCATATGATTTTTATATTGTATATTTATATCGATTTTACGAGAACGGTGGCTGTCTTTTTTCCTTTTGTGGTTGTTTTTTTTTTTTTTTTTACTGCTAATATTCTTGCGTGTATGAAATGTTCATTACAAGTACCATTACTGTAAAAATACACAGAGAGAGAAAGACAGAGGAAGGAGAGAGAGAGGACATCTGGCTGTTCATTGAGACCTTAAACGTCGGGGTTGTGATGAATTCAGGACTGAACCCTTGTTCTTTAATCTCCTGAAGCCTTAATCAAGTCTTTCATCACAAACCGGGATTAGAATCTGAAGCCAGGAGGGATTAAAGAAAGTGACCTGGAATCAGCCTCCTCCTCCTCTGAGTAATCACAACGCACCGAGGCTCTGTGTGTGTGTGTGTGTGTGTGTGTGTGTGTGTGTGTGAGAGAGGTTGGGAGTTTATTAAAAATGAAACGCGGTACCCTGTGGACCTGATGTCTGCCCCTGGAACCATCTTATACCACAGCACTGTTGCATTCTCAATTCTGATTGGTCTGACAGTTTCCATAGTAACAGTTCAGTCCCTGCGTCTTTTATGTTTAATAGATCAACATAACCTAAACATGATAATAAAGCAATTAAAAAAAAAAAAAAAAAAGGTGCAGATGTGCAGATGAGACGGTATATAATTGTCGATACGGTTTCCTGATTACGGTTCTCTACCGAGACGTTTATTTAATAGTTATAAAAGTCTCCTGTTTCTGAGACAGATAAAAGAGAGGCTGCTGAGGATACGACTTTTTTTTTTTTTTTTTTTACATAACGTGATATCAGGAGCTAATTTGTCTAACGGATGGTGCACAGGTATGAACTGATAAAATTATATGTTCATTAATAAATAAATAAATAAATAAATAAATAAATAAATAAAATCACTGTTGGCCTTCAGGGTGGTGTCAGTATTTCTGCATCATCACAACACACAGGGCCAAATCCCTCAGGGCTGCATGTATATATACTTTTCGGCCTGCGCCGTGATTGGCCGGGAGGTGAAAAGTGCTCGGCGAACTCTTTATAACCGTGATGAGCAGAAAAGTATCTCGGGACTTGCCACACGTCAAACGTGCACCTGATTCATGTTTGCGTGCATGAAAACAAACTTGCATCTCGGAAAAGGAAGAACAGTGAGAAATTCTTGAGCTCCGCCCACTGAAGTGTATGACAGTTACTCCTTTAATGATCAAATGAGCAGCACACGAGAAACCACAAAGACAGGCAGTTTATACAGAACTCTTTATTCCATATGACATGGAAATGATGTCTTGGTAAAAACAGAGGCACTTCATCATTCATCACGCACGCACGCACGCACACACACTGTTAGAACTGTAAAACCCGCGTCACGAAGAGTCCTCGCTCATCTCCCTTCGACTCCGAAGTACAGCTGGAAGATCTGTGCGCAGCCCCGCTCGCTGAGGAACTGGAAGAGCTGCCCCAGGTCCATGTGGTTCCCTCTGTTCCCGTGAGGGTCGAACGCGGCCTCCTCGAAACCCTCGAATCGGCGCAGCGGCTCTGTGCTCTGACTGTCCGGGTCCACCGGGACGTCTTCTCTGTGCCGGATCATGATGCGCTTCCAGGTCAGAACCTTCACCCTGTACATCATTGTAGGTAACAAGCATCAACATCTTGCTGCGAATAGAAACCACAGGAGCGCGCACAGGCTGTACAGAGATATTAAATCTGTCTGGTACTGAAATCGACGCTAACGGTGAACCAACCAGACAAAATTACAGCTTGACAGACTTAAGGACTTAAAGATTAAAGCGCCGCCGCATCACTCTTTATCAACAGCGGGTTGAAGAGCATTATATAGTAAACAACATCGATAAATGACCTCTAACACACACCTGGCCCAGAATTCCTCACAGGCGGCCTGTAGACCCTCCACACACACCACCCCGGGCTTCCCGGGCATGCTGAAGCCGGTCAGCTGCAGCTCTTTGGCCCACTCCAGGATGTTCTTCCTCTTGCTCTTGTTGTAGATGTGATGGCTGTAGATCCACAGTCTGGTGAAGGTCTCGGCGCTCGGTGTTTCCGCTGCCGCTTTCGCGCCGTCATCATCCTGCCCCAGGTATTCGTGCGCGTGATCTCTCAGCCACTCGACGGCAGGCAGAACACACACTTCGTCCGTGCAGCTCTCGCGCAGGTACGAGCGCAGGCCGGACACGAGGCGAGCGTGCTGCACCCGGCTCAGCTCGCCACATCTACGACATCAAACACCAGACTGCATTAGATCCGCCGTTCTGAACCGCTGCTCGACAAATCCCTGCGAATTGAGTGGTTACTATAGAAACCAAAAGCGGTTACAACTATAACCTTGCGATTTGCGGCACAAACCAGCACCCTCCCGACCAATCAGAATCCAACGTCACTGCGATATAAAATAAAACAATTTCGATGCGTCAATCAATCAGGATAGGTAAGATTTTATACCTGACTACGATCTCGGGCAGCACTGTCGGATAGTCGGATGGGTACGTGCACGAGAGCGAAACCTCCACCTGCGTGTGAGATTAACAACCGTAAGAGACAAAAAAGAACGTGGCGTTCAGTTGCATTCTGGGACTTCGAGTCCACTGGATTTCTCTTTAATATGATGCTGTAAATGGTGCCTGAGGAAGGAAGGTGTTTTATTAAACGTCATTCTAACTTCGCTGCCCCGACCCCCCCCCCACC
>JAOVYU010000063.1:7681307-7694036 GCA_025674565.1 Synodontis membranacea | reverse complement strand
AGAGAGAGAGAGAGAGAGAGAGTGAAAGAGAAAAAAAGAGAAGGGCGTAATTTTGGTGTCTCAACCCCAACCAAAAACACTTTTGTACTATGCAGTTTTAGATTTGTGCCAATTTTGGTCTTAACTAATAGAACAAAGAATGCCCGTGGTGTATTATCCTCTTCAGGGTCATGGTGGTTCCGGGGTCTATCCTGGGTCTATCCTGCGTGATTAGAGGAATTTAGAGGAGTCAATCCACCTACTGTCTTGGTTTTATGAGGTTGGAGGAAACCAGAGAACCCAGAGAAACCCACACTGACACATTGAGAACGTGTGAAACCCCATACAGACATTACCCACGAGCTCAGCACCCTGGAGATGTGAAGCAGGAATGCTATGTCACTCCAGTGTGCACTGCTTACAAGGCTAGCGATCGCAAGCAAGCAAGTGCCTTCGGCTCTGCAGACACCCAGTGAACTCATTTGCTTCATGTCTTCTTCACGTACTTGAAAATCTGCAGATAGTGCTGGCAGGGCACTTTCAGATACCCTGCTGCCTTAAAATGACTAGTTTGTTATTGACAGAAGGATGCGATGATCTAGTGCCTCCCAGGATTGTGTACCAGAGACGAGGCAGGTAATAGAGCAAGGTGGTGGAGTGTGTTCGTACTTGGGCTTCCAGCATTGGCATTTGAGCTAGCCAAGCGCTGCATGGAAGTAACGGCCAGTTGGCCGTCATGGACCAGTTGTTTGTGTGCTCTGGGAACACCACTGTCTAAAGAAACCTTAGCCAGTTGGAGAAAGGAAGTGATTATGCAGCCGAACATGAATGGAGGTCAAGAGATACCATAGAGTAAATGACATTCGACATGCACTTCTCCTCTTGGATGACTCTTGTTGGTATTTGTGAAGCACCAAACTTCTCCAGGTTTTACCCACTGAACGGTGCTTAGTTGCAATGAGTTCAAGTTATTCTTACTGTCAACAGAATACTGCAAATAATGCTGCCTTTGTCTCACCTCGGAAGTGGGAAGTCAGAGCTCGTAACAATGTCATATTCAACCCCTGTGTGTTGAACTTACAAAGTGGGGGGGGGCCTCCATGTTCATCTTTTGTTAGCGACAAGCAAGCCAGCTAAATGTTATTTGTCTTCCTCAAACAGCGTGCTGTACAGTCAGTGTTATAGTTCAGACAAGCAAAGAGAAATCGCGGACGATGGGGGTGGGATATTGAGGGATGCTGCACGAGAGCATTTATCCTCTTCATTGTTTTTTTTTTCTTCTTTTGGCTGCTCCCATTAGGGGTCACCACAGCGGATCCTTTTGTCCACATCATCGATTTGGCAGACCTTTTACTGCAGATGCCCTTCCTGACCCAAACCTCCCATTAATCCGGGTTTGGGACCAGCACACAGGAATGTAGGGTTAGGGTTAGTGTGCACCCCCTTGTGGCTGAGTCTTTTACAGCACCTGGTATTCCCTGGTGGTCTCCCATCCAAGTACTTACCAGGCACTGCTTAGCTTCCAAGAACAGGTGAGATGTTTCTCCTCTTCGTTAGTAAGCAGAATGAATCTGATCATGTAGGCAAGCTGTGAAATGACAGGACATGCTGCGAAGCCTTGTAACCCCTCAATTAGTTCAATAGGAACCTTTTAAATACAGCATGTGTGATGTCATGGTCATGATGACTTTGCTATACGTACTTCACAAGCACACACGGAACGACTTATAATACCTAATTCTTCACACTTGTTACTTCTTATTTCTTTCAACATGCAAGTGAATAATTTGAAAACGTTTAAACACCTATGAATCTTTTCAACAATTTCAATCTGTTCCCTGTTCCCTGCCAAGTCACCTCTCAGGCTTTATGAACGGCTGAAGTGTTTCAGTCATTTCAATTTTATGAGTTAATTTTTCCTGCTTAGCAGAGAAAACATTCCTCTGTCCTCGGCCAACACATTGTTATTTCTGTGATTGTTTGCAAGGGTTGTTTAGGTATTGTGTATATGCTTGGGATCCTTGATTGGCAAATTGTGTTCTCTGAAATTAGCGAACAGCTTGCACATGGATTTTGTTCATTAAAAGCCTGGCTCTGGGTGGGAAGCTGTTCTGAGAGGTTATTAAAATTAGACCCAGTTTTATAATCTGGTTTTGTGAAGTGCAGCAGTGGATGATGGAGAAGTAAAATAAGTCCATTTTCTTTGTCACATCATATACAGAAGCGTATACAGTGCTTTCAATATCTTGATTCGGATTAAAAGTGGCTGTGGCCTAAACCAGAACCTAAGTAGCTTTTTTTTTTTCTTTCTTTCGTTCTTTCTTTCTTTAGAAAGTATTCGTAATTGTTTACATTAACAGGATCGTTCAAATTTCTGAAGTTCTATTCATGAAAAGTATATCCTTTGCCATGACCGCTGATGTTATAAGGGTTTCAGGATGAATGCTGGTACACAAAGAAAAACAGATACACAAAGTAAAATGTCCCAGTGTGATTATAGTAAATAGAAGCCTTTCTAAACACTCTGTCTAAGTGGATTAGTGGACCAGAATTAACTGTATAAAGATATTTTTATTGTCTATGATTATAATTACAGGTACTGTTTAAAATAAAATGGACCCAATGTAAACCCTTGAGGAACTCCTGTCACACACACCGCTCATGTGACCGCTATGAGGATCCGGAAGTAATCACGGCACAGGAATATAAACAATGGATCCGCCATCTTCCTTCGCTCAGTAATTATTATAATGACAAGCTCCGAATCAACCCAGCTCAGCAATTTTGTGAGTACTCACTTTTGGCTTTCATTTAATTCCTGCGGTGTGTGTTTACTGAACGTGGATTCCTCGTGGGAATCTCTACTCTCTTCCGAGAGTGTTCACAGATTAAATCGTGTGGCTATCCTGCTCACTCGCGCTTCTTCGCGTTTGGGTTTACCGACCACTCTACAGTGGGCAAACAGCCAAGTGCTCTTCGTTCTCCTTTGCGACAGGGTAGCTGAGCCCACAGCTGTAAACCCAGTGGAATTCGCCTCGCTCTCCGATGCCGTCGGCCGGCAGGTGATGAAGTAAGAACAGCTGCATGCCAAGGTCGCCACTCTGTGCCAAGCTCTTCACGCACACGCCGCCCTTCGGTGCGAGCTTGCGATTCTCCACGGTGACGCCCCCGCGCCTCTGGCTGAGCCACGTGAGTTGCGGCCACCCGCTTGCTCCTCCCCCCTCTCATCCAGCTTGCATTCCTTGAGAAGTGGAATGGCATTGACAGTAAGTGTGACCATCCTCCACTCCGGCACTGCCCACTCCTACCCCCAGTACCCCAAGGACATCGTCTCAGACAGAGGGCCCCAGGTCACTGCCCGGTTCTGAAAGGCTTTCTGCCATCTGATCAATACCACTTGCAGCCTGTCCTCGGGCTACCACCCCCAGATTAATGGTCAGACGGAGCGAAGCGGGCCAACAACCAACTGGAGTGCTACCTGAGGTGCTTTGTCGCTGACTGGCAGCGCTCCTGGGCCAAGTACCTCATGTGGGCCGAGTTCTCCCACAATCTCCACACCTACTCCGCCACCGAGCTCAGCCCCTTTGAGGTGTGTGACAGGTTCCAATCCCCCATGTTCAACCACCAGGAACGCGAGGTAGACACACCCTCGGCCCAACAGTTGGTCCACCAATGCTGGCGACTCTGGTCCCTAGCGCGAAGTGGCGAGGGTCGACTGTACACACTTTCAGCTTTTGTTTCCTGCGGCGTGTGTTTACTGAACACAGATTCCTGGTGGGAATCTCTACTCTCTTCTGAGAGCGTTCACAGATTAAATCGCATTTCTATCCTGCTCACTCACGCTTCTCCGCGTTTGGGTTTACCGACCACACTACACTGGGCAAACAGCCAAGTGCTCTTCGTTCTCCTTCGTGACAACCCCGTTAATAATAAGCAAGAATTCTGCTCTGTGCTTTATCACAACCTTATTAAACATTATTAAATATTATATAAAGCACATGGGTTAT
This sequence comes from Synodontis membranacea, assembly GCA_025674565.1. Taxonomy (NCBI): domain Eukaryota; kingdom Metazoa; phylum Chordata; class Actinopteri; order Siluriformes; family Mochokidae; genus Synodontis; species Synodontis membranacea. The sequence continues at coordinate 7,690,050 of JAOVYU010000063.1, read as the reverse complement.
ATTTAAAACGAATCCTAGGTTCGAATTTGATCAAGACCATATTATTCATCTACAAGATCCTAGCCAGGTGTCATACCTCTGCTTGTTTGTTTTCAGATCATTTTCTTTTGCTTTCCTTATGCTTAAAGTATTTAAATATTTCTGGAATGTGCTTTTGCCTCGATCTTCACAGCAAGGTTCTTTTGTTTTGTGGTGCCAAATCAGCGCTTTCTATTATATGAAATCTGAAGAATAGTTATGCTGAAGAATATTAGATACTGTTTCATAAAAGCCAAAGCCAAAAAACATACTTAACAGGTAGCAGAGCTCGAACCTGCTGACTGGCTCATAAATGAGCTGATCGATATTTATGTTTACATTTGATCTGTCTTGACAGAGTTTATCCAGAGAGAGCGAGAAAATGGCAAACAGCTTGAAGGCATATTGAAATTAAAGCAGTAGAACATTTTCTTTTTTTGGATGGAATGAAGACACTGCAGGAAGCAACTCATTCCCAGAGGCTCCGCTTGCCATCAGGCAACTGCTTAGGGCCACAGACCAGTCAGGGGTCCTTGAGGGCTGGCAAACTTTAAACTATAGCAGTGGCAATTTGCAAAAGTTTGCAATGACAGAAAGAGAGATTTGATTCTGTGTTAACAAACCTAATGACTACGACATCGAAAGTCACTCAGAGGAAATGAAGAGGAGTTATCCTTCTGGGAGTAAAAAAAAGAAAAGAAAAGAAAAGAAAAAAGAGCATAGGAGAAAAAAGCAAGATGGAGCTGATAATAACAGTTAAATTTAATGCTAGGCTAGCATCTAGTCTTAAATAATGTAACTAACACTAGCATCAGGTTATTTCTTTTGTTTACCAGTTCTGCTGGCCGTGACGTGTCCAAGTCAAGTAAGTCCAGGAAACACCGGCAGTCGACTTGTTAGCTCAGCTAGCATTCAGCGTTCGTTTGATTCACTACACAGTGGATCACTCTACAAAAACAACAGCAATATGAGCAAAAGATTCTTTATTATTCTCTTTTTTCTGCTCTTGCGCCCTCTTACTTAAGCAGTATTGATTTCACTTACAAATTCACTGAACTCGCACCTGACCTCGCACCTTGTGTGTCATCCCCTCACATTACAGTTTCATTAACAGCAATGGACGTGAAATAAAGCCTCGAGGAGCTTTGGGTTCAATACTCAATCCACCTCCAAACACGCGGCACGTTTTAAGATACTACGGCTCAACTTTGCTTAAATAAAGAAATCATACATCGCTACTCTCATACTCACACTACTCTCACTCACATCATACATACTCTCACTTCTATTCTGTTAGTTCTTTTTCTACAAGGACGCATTTATTGCCGATTCTTTGTTCGTTCTGATCTCCTAATCAGGGGCAGATGGTGGCCTAATGGTTAGGGACGCGGTCCTGTAGCCGAAAGGTTGCAGGTTCGAATCCCATGGCAAGCAGGTACCACTGAGGTACCCTGAGCGAGGTGCCGCCCCCAAGCACTGCTCCCCGGGCGCTGAAAATAGCTGCCCCCTGCTGTGTGTTCACATAGGGGATAAATGCAGAAGTCCAATTTCGTTGTTGTGCACTGTGTGCTGTGGTGTGTCAGTAATGACAATGAATCACTTTCACTTCTCTTCACTTTCACTAATTAGGACTGTTGCATAAAGTTGCTCATATACAAGCCTTGCAGTGCAGATGATCTGCCTCACATACCTTAAATTATTCGGACACTTTTAGCCCGATTTTAGGGAACACTGATGCGCCGAGCATAATGCCTTGAGGATTTCTGAGAAAATTACGTCCAAGAATTGAGTCCGCGTTCGAAATAATTGGACTCCTCTTAGCAAGAGAGGATCTGATCTAAACCAGCAAAGCAGAGCATATTCGAGAGTAATAAGCAGACAGCAGTAACAAACAGCAGGATGAAAATCAATAAAGGGCGCAATATGAGGTTGACTCTCGTCAGGATTAAACGGTCACGTCCAATCGATCGCTTGCTCTGTTCAAGTGAGCTTCACCTGGACGTTGTTTGTGAGGATGAGGAGGGTTGTGGAACTCGAGACTCGAGTCTTTGGTCTTGTCATTTACCCTAAGTAAAAAGTACTTTTCAATGTTCCTGTTGAAAAAAAAAAGAAAAAAGGACAAAATGAAAGATGTGTGAAATAAAGATGTACAGAACCTATATGTTCCAAGTGACTTTATCGTCTTATGTTCAAACTAATATAGCACTTCTAATCCAATAATATTACATTAATCCAAGTGTAAGATTATTAAACCTAGACATTTTGCTTGCTAATTGTAAGCATTTAATTAGTGAGTAGGCAAAATGAGTAAACAAAAATAAAACGTAGAAAAAACAAAAACAAGATAAATGTGACTATTTTCAAGATGTTTCCATTTGCTAAATTGATTGCGATGCAAAATGCTTTAGTTTCAGGAAAAGTCTGGCTGAAAAGGATGCAAACACAGGACAGAAGTGTGTACAGATGCAGGATGTCAAAAAAAACCCTGATACACTTTTCCTCAATAAAGGAACTCTATGAGGACTTTAGCGCCGTATTGATCTTCTGCGCGCTGAATTAATGAAAAGCTGAAATCTCTATTGATCCTGTCAGATCTATAAAATCTTAAACAAAAAGGTCAAACATTATTAACCTCATCAAAGAAATGGAGTACTCTGTGGAATTATGGGATTGAAACTCAGATTCAGTTCATCACACGGATTAGGGATGAAGAGGGTCATGTGACCGCTTCCGCCATGCCAAGACTTACGGCTAATGAAATGTTCTATACTGTGATACTTTCTGATCATGGACAGGAAACCAAAAGGAGTTTCCAGAGTCTATGTTCTAAGTGTCGGCCGCGGGAAAGTTCTAAAATTCTGAAGTTATAGTGATGCATTTCTGAAAGTAAACATGCCCCATAGTGCAGGAAAAAAAAAAAGATGAGTGCGGCTCATTATGGATGGATGCGTGTGTTAGGTGCGTCAGAGTTATTAAAGGAAGTTTGTCGGTTCTCTGATGAAGCGCGACCGAGCAGGAAGATAAAAAAAATACAAAAAAAAACACCAGTGGGGCCAAAAATGCATTGCTGAGAATGGGAGAGAAACGGATGAACAACGAGCCAAAAAATAAGAGAGCTGATTTCATGCGTGTGTTGGTCTGAGGTGTCATGTTAAGCTTGTCGTCTCATTGAACGAGCAAAAAGTCGTCGAAACTTCGAAGCCAAAAATGTGGTCAGTATCTCAAAACTGCGAGAGGAGAAGCGGAACAAAAAAGCGACGGATAGCAGCAGTGCGATCGCTAGTAAAATCTCTCCAAAGGTTAGCAAACTTTCTTTACCTTTATTGCCGGGGCTGAGTCGAGAGTCAGTTCAGGTGAAAGAGTGGCGTTAAAATTCACGGCGAACGATCGTTCAGTGCAGAATATCGAACCAACACCTTGTGTTCCTCCAGAATTCCAATAACGCTGGAGGCTATACTGAATGCGTCCAAGTGATGAATTTTAAAAGAAAAGACAAATAAATACTGACTGACAGCAATTACGTGAAGACAGTCGGATGGACGATGTTGCCTAACGCCGTAACTTATGATAACAAATTTATGTTTCTATGTTTTGTCTATAATAATTTATTTGAATATTTAAAATGCAAAAACAAAATGTCTGAAATGTAAAAAAAAATCCCCCAACATAAATAAATAAATAAATAAATAAATAAATAAAAGCATTAAAATAGCCAAAAAAATGCATTTCCCTAAGTTCTTTAAAATTTATTAGAATTTCATGTTTCTCATATACTGTTAAGATTTATTTTTTAATTATTTATTATTATAATTATTTTTAATTATTGGACACCAGGAACAAGAAACTAATGAGAAAGGAAGTTAAGAAACAAAACTAACGAGCCACACTGTTTTATCTCGTATCTCGTATTTTCAACCTAATAACTTTTACGCCATCTTGGGGATTTTTATTTATTTATTTATTTTTTTTGAATGAATTCATCACCAATTCATTGACAAATAAAATTTTGGAGACTTGTTTCAAAAACGGAATCGTGGCTTTGTTCTAACTTTTATATTCGGTATCTTTACGACTTTTACTGGAACGTAAGCTGTAAAGTTTACTGGTTCAGAATTTACACCCACACACACCCACACACACACTCCAAAAAAAAAAAACTGCCAGACGTACAAAATGTCTGGAGATTATTTTTATTTTCTGCATTGATTAAAAAACAAACTGAGAGGTTAAAAAAAATGCAGGTTTATACATTTTTCTTTCTTTCTTTTTTAAAGATTAGAGTTCTTTTAATACTGACAGGATGAACAGCATGTAGAGAGGAATGATAAAGCACACACACACACACACACACACACACACACACACACTTCCTCTGCAGACAGGAAGTCCAGAATATTTCCCTTTTTATATAAACCTGATGATTCTACAGAGAAAAAAAATTATGAGAACAAAACGGCACTCAAAAAGTGTGTGTGTGTGTGTGTTAGCGAGAGAGATTTACATCCTTATTCACCTCTCAATTCAATTTCATATCTACAAAAAACAAACTCGGTATTTGAAGAAGCTATATACACTGTACAACAACTCCGGCGGGAAAAGTGTGTTTTGATCCCAGACGTCTTTCTCAGGCGCGCAAGTCGAGGATTGTGCTAATTTTGTGACATTTTTGTCCTGTTTCACCTTTAAACACACACGAAGAATGAAAAGAACAAGTAAAAGGGATGGTAATTTGTCTCAGGTGTGTTACTAGACTAAAAAAGTGGAGAAAAAAACCCAGAACCTTTGATATTATTATTATTATTATATGATGATTTAAGTGTCACTTTTTCTTTTTTTTTTCACTTTTTTTACCCCCAAACACACCTGAGAAAAAACCTATGAATCTCACACACGTTAGAAATGATCTTTGTTGATCCAGAAAAGTTCGATTTTGGATCTATGTCCTTAAAAGACACCTGAGTGTGCAGTGTGTTACCTGTCTCTGGTGAGATAATTATCTGAATTTTTTATCCGCTTTACGTTTTGATCCCAAAATTGAATTTTCTATCCATGTCCCCCCCACACTCTTCCCTTCATTCTTCTCTTTATTTTTTGTATGATAACTTGGCAGCTCTCCCTCTCTCTCTCTCTCTCTCTTTCACTTTCATCTTCCTCTTTTCTCCTTCATCCTTTTTTCCTCCTTTCTCTATTTCACACAAAAAAAAATCATTCTGGCTTTTTCATGTTCAGATCTCGACCCATCCGTCGTACTTACTATGCACATGACCTGCTATATGGAATAAGACATTTTTTGCTTTGTGTCTATGCACACACACATACACACACACTCGCGCACACACACACACACACACACAGATGCTGACAATATGGCTTTCCGATATACAAATGAAAGGAACAATAGACAGTCTTAATATCTTACAGAAACTTACAGGTGAGTTGCGCTCCCACTCTTTCTCTGTCTCTCTCTCTCTCTCTCTCTCTCTCTCTCTCTCTCACACACACACACACACACACACACACACACACACACACACACACACACACACACAGAGCATCCCAGTGATGTTGGACAGCATGAAAAATAGTGCTATTTTTTGGGGCAGACATTAAACAGAGCAACGTTTCGCCCTGAAGAGAGACAGAAGATGAGAGTAAGACAGACAGATGTATAGAGAGTGAGACAGAAAGAGAGATAAAATTGTATCTATTTTTCATTGTACACTGAACTCTGACATCTTAGTGCAAAAAAAAAACAAACAAAAAAACCCCCAAAAACAACAACATAAAGCAATAAAGAATCAAGACATTTAAAAACGTTCAATGATTTGTGCTGTTTGGCTGTACAAAAGTCTACACACACACACACACACACACACACACACACACATACAGACACACACATACTGTACGTGTAATGGGAATACAATGTGAGCAGGAGATTTGTCACACACATCTCTGTTTATCCACATCACATCACATGACTCCCTAACGTGCATGACTTCCTGTTTGGGAGTGTGTGTGTGTGTGTGTGTGTGTGTGTGTGACTTGAGTGTGTTAGTTAGTCTGTGTACGTGTGGGGAATCAGACTTCAGTCTGTTGTGTGTAAGGCTGCGTCTGTGCTTCCTCCAAACTGTCCAAACTTCCTCCAGTTTCGGAATCCTCGAACCCAAAGGGGGCGGAGACATCGGACACAGAGGACGTTTTGATTGACAGCCGATCGTCCCCGCTTGCAAAAGCACTCAGCTCCGCCCCCTCCGATCCAAGCGGGAGCTGATGAGGAGGAAGATACTGGCTTGGGTGGAAGTGTGGGCGGGCTCTGGTCAACGTGCTCGCCGTGGAAACGGGCTGACTGACAGGCGCGGTGTCCGGCAGGTAATCTTCTCCAGGAAGGGGGGGCGGCGGCAGTCGGTCCCGTGACACAAACTCCTCCTCCTGAGGGGGCGAGTACTCGCTGTCGACGTCGAAGCCGCCTAAATAGTAGTCTGACTCCAAAGCCACGCCCACGTCTCCCGGCGTAGCTTCCTCGATGTTGGACAGCCTCGTCGTCGGCAGCCAATCGGAAGTGTCCCAGTGGTACGCTGCGGAGACAGAACGGCTAATCAGATCATTTCAGTTCTGGCTGGGAGCGTTAACTCGGATTCGGCATGCGACGTTTCACAGCGTGCAACACCAGGGGGCGGGGCATGCCTGTGGAGCAGCCATGAGGTTACATTCTGCAAAATGCAAAAGTAAACAGACGCATGCAGCCATGTATAGACGCACAGAAGCGCAGGGACACACACACACACACTCATCTCATCCGAGAACATCCAGAACAAACACACAGACAGTAGGAGGAGTGAGACGGACAGACAAGTAGCAGAAGTGCAGCGGAGTGTTTTCTTAAAACAATTAACCACAAGCAAGTTGTTTGACATTTCCCAGAATGCACCAGTGCATCCTGTCAGCAATACAGAACAATGGGGAGGCAGTGAGAGAGGGCGAGAGGGCGAGAGACATTCACCTCTGCTGTAGCTTTGACCTTGATCCATGACAGAGACTGGCATTTAAGAGGAGAGACAGAAGTGCGGATCAGCGCAATGCTCACTGTGTGTGTGTGTGTGTGTGTGTGTGTATGTGTGTGTGTGTGTGTGTGTGTGTATGTGTGTGTATGAGGCTTATCCCAACCCATCTGACTTTTGCCTATACTAGAAAACCCTTTGAAATGCCCTCACTCACTCACACACACATATAGATTGCTATCATAAATGTTCCATAAATAAACCTCCCCTGTAAGTTGTTACGTCTTTGAAAGGAACATTTAAAAAAAATAAAAAATTCTATGTATAACGAATCTGTCACGCTGTTCACAACAGGTCACACATCTTCAACTTTAAAACGTAAATTCAGTTGGAAAAACGTTCAAGTTTTTGCGTAAAATCTAAAAAACGTTGAACGTTTCATTTTTGTCGTTTCTAATCGGAGCATATTTGAACGGAAACCCGTAAGCATGTCATGATCAGCAGAATTATCGCGACTAGCGTGCGTGTTCCTGTGATTCCGGCTCAGCGTTAAGGAATCTTGTTTACTCTCTGTTCTGGGTCTCGTTGTGTTTTGTTTGTGTTCGGAGGGATAACGAGACTCGTATCGTAATTGCACGCAAACCGCTAACGACTCACAGCAATGAGGGGCAGAGGGAATTCTGGGAAAGGGTACGCTTGAAGATTCACAGAGCTCGGAGTGGAACATAGCATTATAAAGTGTGTGTGTGTGTGTGTGTGTAAATATCGTTCTTGTTCTTTATGGCAGGAAGTCAGATCAGGACATGCTCGGGTTGCCAGATTTCTTTACCAGCGAACATTTCTCGCCTTTTTTTTTTTTTTTTTTTACTCAAAACCAATCAAAACTAAAAGATACATGCGAGTTATTCTTCAATTACCTTCATCTCTGGTGTGTGATATTACACACTCTAAGATTACAATAAACCAAATATAAGCTTGTTCAACCTATACTCGCATTTTTTTTTCCCCGCCAGATTTCTTTTTCGACGAGTGTGTGACAGTAATGATCTCATCACTTGGAAATCAGGTCCAGACCACGGCTGTGAAAAATAAAACTTTATTTAGATTTTTCTCTACGGTGACTAAACACTGAGTGACGATTTCAGGCGCACTGTCAAGAGTATATTTTAAACACCTGGACTACAAAAACCAGAGTGATCGCTCGTGCTCTTTTGTGCAGTAAAAGTGCTACAACGTCTGGAATGCATCAATATTTTTGTTTGGAAAAATGTGCATCTAATTTCGGAGCGACACACAATTCCTGAATTACAAAACCAGAATTAAAGAAAGCAGTTATTCAAATTGAGTTTATCTGGTGCTAAGGGTTCAAGTGTGTCTCCTGTAGCTGAGTCCTAGCCAACTTCTTAAGGCAGATTCAGAGAAAGCAGACATTAATCCAGATGACTAACACACACACACACACACACACACACACAGGCCACTGTGCTAAACAGTAAAAATGCATTTCAGACCCCCTGTCTGTTTCCGTGTGTGTGTGTGTGTGCTTGTGTGGTGTGTGTGTGCGTTTGTGCACATATGGTCTGAAGCTACCTTCGTTTTCAATCGTGTCAACTGCATCGTTGACGAGTCGAATGACCGTCACTATGGAAGCTTGGAGAGAGAAACGGAGAGTGGTAAGAAATTCACACACACACACACACACACACACACACACACACACACAC
>JAOVYU010000063.1:7461142-7471812 GCA_025674565.1 Synodontis membranacea | reverse complement strand
TTGTTGTTGTTGTTGTTGTTGTTGTTGTTGTACTATAGCCTACCTACCTCACATTTGTACTTGTCGTATATATCATGTGTCCAGAATTCATTTTGATCAAGCAGTTGTGTTCTGAGGTTTCAATCATTGAAATATTGGAAAAATAATTCTGACTCAAGTTTAAACATACCTGCTGATTATTTCTTCTTTTCTTGAATTTTTCAGGCCCAAGTCATCGTCATCACCCCCTACCCTCCCCGTTGGCATGGCAACCAGCAGCTCATCAAAGCTAATGAAAACCAAACCTCGGCAGCAGAGATTGGTCAGCAAGGATGGGCGGAGTCTTATGCGCAGCCCTGCCTCTGGTGTACGGGAAACATGGATCGGGGCATTTAAGGACATGTGGGGGGCGTGGCTTTCCCTGCGATGGCGTTGGGTAGTGTTGGCGTTCTGTGGTTCGTTCCTCCTCCATTGGCTTCTCTTTGCTGTACTGTGGTATGTCTTGGCGCGTGCCAATGGTGATTTGGGCGTCGACCATGACAACCCGCCACCCGGGCATACGCTGTGCGTCAAATATGTCACGGGATTCACTGCCGCCTTTTCGTTTGCTCTGGAAACCCAGCTGACCATCGGATATGGAACAATGTACCCCAACGCCGATTGCCCCACCGCCATCGCCCTTCTTGCCCTGCAGATGCTGTTGGGACTCATGCTTGAGGCCTTCATCACTGGTACATCATCTTCAAAAGATTGCAACATTTAGAGTTTTTCACTGTTATGATTGTTGAATGGTTCTGTTTACATAAGGTTTCCTTCCAGCAGAAAGTCATCGTTGTAATAAAGTTAATATCCAGAATTAACTTCTTTTTAGGCGAGAATCAGAGTAAAATTACATAAATTCATTTAAAACTAGTTCTGAAAACAAGAAAACATTTCAGTCAGCAAATGTTATGGGTTAAGCATTCAGGTTTAAAAATCGTAAACCCAAAAACCTAAGATGGGGTGATAAATTATGTGTATTGAAAAATGCTTGCTTGCATTTAAAATCATTTTCAGTAGAAAGGTTTGCATAAATTATGATGGAAAACCCAGTCTAAACTTTGAATAAATTGGATAAGTGAAACCGTTACATATTTAGAGAACCTTCTAGGTATTGAATAACTGTGTATGGACTATAACTTCTTTAAAATGTTACAGCTATCTTATAACCTGCAATAGCAATATAAACAAAAACACTGACTCTATGTAAATTAGTTATTCAGAGACTTTTCTCAGTGACTCAGCATGATTTGTCAGACCACTTCTCACTTCTTTTTCTTCTCAACAAGAAAAACTTTTCCATTTCAATTGGGACAAAGTTAAAGTTGATCTAATATAGCAGCTTTACAGAAAAATATATTCCAGTTCTTGGCTGACAGGAGTCGAACCTGATGTGGAAATCTGCTGTTATAGCTCATCAGCCTCAAGGTTCGATTAGTTGTGCATAGAGTTGCATTTCTGCTCAACACAGACGCAAAACACTGATTGGCTGATTGGATAATTGCTTAAATGATCAGATGTATAGGTGTTCGTACTGAAAACATTGTTTTAAAAATGACATTTTCACCTCTTCATTTATTTTTCTTCTCTTCTCTCAGGTGCATTTGTAGCTAAATTCTCTCGTCCGCAGAAGCGCTGCAGTGGAATCTTGTTCAGCCCTAAAGCTGTGGTGTGTGAAGTCGAAGGTCAACGCTGCCTAATGTTCCGTGTCTGTAACCTGCTCTCGAGGCCACTGGTTGACGTGTGTGTTAGCGCTGTGCTCTATGAGGAACAGGATGATCACACAATTCGCCAAACCACCCTGGATTTCCTGTTGGACGGCTTGGGCTTGCGACCTTGCCCCTTATTCCTGTCGCCTTTGACCTTTCTCCACCCCTTGACCCCAGACAGCCCACTGAATCGTGCCATGCCCCCTACAGGCCAGTCGCAGTTCGAGCTGGTTGTGTTTCTTTCTGCTTCCCAAGAGGGCACTGGATCCGCCTACAACAAGAGGACGTCCTACTTGGCTGATGAGATCCAATATGGCCGCCGTTTCACCAAGGCGGTGCTGCATGGAGAACGGCGGAACAGCACTCAGGCCATGCGCTATTTTGACACGCACATTTGCCCACTTATGGGACCCAACACATACAGCAACTCTCGCGACAAGGAGTGTGTGATACAGGTCAACGGCGATGGTAACGATGCAATGGAGTAGCTGTTTGTGTGTGTGTGTGTGTGTGTGGTTGTCCTCCATTTTTCCTCATCCACTCTGTGCGCATGGAAGGACATTTCACTTGAGAACAACATTTACATAACTCTTACATTTCATTCCATTAATGCTAATCACTACCTAGAACTTGGTCGGATGTTAATTGCTAGCTAGTACCTGACTAGCTAGCTGCTAATCTCTAGCTAGAATATGACTGGATCCTAATCAAATTTCAAAACGTCAATTAAAATAAAACTCATTTCACTCAATGGGCAATTTCTGAAGTAATTGACAGACACTAAATAGCTATGAGAAACCGACTAGATGCTAATCAAGAGCATGGACGCAACCAGGCACTAAATACAAGCTAAATCCTACCTAGCTAATCATTTATAACTTTTTGTAATTCTCTTTCTAAATAATAGCGATGACTTTCTTCGAGCGATCCACAGCAAAACCATTAGCATTTTTCCACACTACAGTCCGATTCCTCAGATGTACCCCCTGCGACAGCCAGAAACAATATCATTTTACATTTTCTGTTCTCTCAAATGCCCAGGATAACTTTGAAAATAAGCTCCTTCATGATATCGAGCTTCAGAATGGAGATAAAACTGTATTTTTCACCTTCAACGGACTGGATTTGAGCAACAGTGTTCTTCTGAATCCACATCACGCAATCCGGACTTGAAAACGAAGGAATAGAATTTTTTTTTTAAATGAGATGAATATTTGCTGAAATATATGAAGTTTTGAGAATTTCTGATCATAAGTGATGATTTTAGAGTACAATGCTGATAGCTAAACAATACTGCTGCTTACAGGCTATAAATTAGCATCAAGGCGCCACGTGATTGTGGCACCACTTAGCAAAATAGCATCAAAATATTTAAGCTTGATAACATGCAGACTTAAATTAGTTAGCCACTTGAGGGAATTGGATCACAGGGGTTGTTTTGGCTTGTTTGTTTGCTTTGTTCATTTTTTCTGATTTTTTTTTTTGTTGTTGTTGTTGTCGTTGTTAAAATTCGAACAAAACCTAAGAAACGTGCTTAGCTCTGTTAGCTCTGAGAAATTTATTAAAATCTTTCAAAAAATATAGAATTATTCACAATACTAAGTGCTAATATACAGTGCTATTAACATATAAGCTAAGAACATTGTAGTGAGTTAAAAAAAAAAAAAAAATCCCATTTACTCAAGTGGCAAAGCTTGGACAGTTTCTTTGGGGTAGAAGCCAAAGTCACACAAGGCATTTTTTTTCCCATGTGAAAGACAAGCAATTAATGGAACCTGCACATAGATCTGTATGATTATACTGATAGTCGCACACTGTATATTACTGTATTTTATTTTCCTATTAAAACCTAGATAACACTCTGCATTATTAAAGTACTTATCATCTCTGAGTCTTTGCTCCGAAGGATTTTTACGAGCAGAGGTAAATCGTTAGTTATTATTTTTCCTCTTTAAGCAATCGATCTAATGTATACTGTAAAGCAGGAATCAGAGATTTTGATATCAGTGTTGGTTATGTGTGTAAAACATTATGATCCCTAAGATCGTTTTTTTTTTTCTTTCTTTCTTTCTTTCTTTCAAACAAAATGCAAGAAATTTTAAACACTGACTACTGTTTGTACATTAAACTGCATGGAAGGGCCTGTGAAAGATGTACCATCATTTTGTAATATATAACATGAAAGATGAATTAAATAATATTCTTTAAAAAAAAAAAAAAAACAACTAATTTAATAGCTTTATTTTTTTACTCAACACTAAAATATAACTCACCTCAGTGTAAATGTTTCCCAACATGCAGTTCTGTCCTCATTGGCCTTCCATAACACACTACATCAATGATGGCCAAACTACAGCTCCAGCCAGTTCTAACCAAAAGATATTAATCAATATTTTTGTAAAAACAATCAGTCAGCCCTGCTTCTTCATACCACCAGTTTTCATATAAAACCACAACACTAAATGATTTACCTTTTAAATATGACAATCCATCAAAACATGAAGGAAAAACTACAGAGTGAGTCTTCTTAACCTTAGACCTTGTTGGCTTTCCACGATGCCACGCACCTAAATAAGCATTTATCTGCATTTTAAAAGTCATGTATTTATATATTATATTTTTGAAGATTTACACATAAGACAAAAGTAACTGTGTGCTATAATTATACAAGTATCTTTGTCTCAAAACAATGCCGTAATAAGAGTTATTCACACCCAAATAGGCATCATAACTCACTTTAAAAAAACAAAATTAAAAAAAAAAAAAAAAAAAAGCTTAAACACTTTACTGCAGGAGTGTGTTCAGGAGACCTGAAGCTTTAGTATTAATACCTGAATGATGTGCCAGAACCAGAGAGTTTAAGCGATAGACATTTTCAAAATGGCCAAATCTGTGAACGCAACAGCAGATTGAAAGCTTCAGCGTGGCCATTTCGAGCTGTAAAATTATCAGTTGTTCCTTATTTTTAACTTTGTTATTTCACTTTGTTTTCACTGACTTTTAAACAACCATGTGTCCAGTGCGAGAACTTACCACCTGGGATCTATTTTGTTCCTTGAGGTCCAGCATTACAGGATCAGGTGACTTGGTGTTTTAGAAGGCCGTAGGTAGCCATTTAGAAATAATTTTTTTTCTCTACAAAATTAACTTTATTTGCTCCATGTTAGTTTGGTGAAATGTTAAATAATTCCCTGTTAATACTTAAAAATTAAACTTTAATTGTATATGGTACTTGTTTTACATGCTATTTGTCTCACTGCTGCCACCTTGTGGCAAGGAAAGGAAATATTACAATTACTCCTACAGGTGCATGCTCACAAGGCGGCCATTTTTCTCTGACGTCACGCTCAGGGTGGGAAGCTCGAATAAAAGGATAATGTCTTTCTGCTCATGTGAATGATAAAATCTTTGCTTCTTGACTGATCAGCAACTGGGAAGACGGTGGACGGTGAAAATCCGGGGTTACACCGGGTCAAATAACATCTGATAACCTGTTAGGTAATTAAACAACAGCTAATGTTAGGATAGCTGTAGGAAGGGTATTTAGTTGGGTGGTAATTAATTAGGATTTGTGAAAATTAGGTCTGTAGTGGTTACACGGGTGGAGCTGAATAAGATTTTTTTGTTGTTGTTGTTGTTGTTTTTTAACTCATTGATCCCACCCACATTATTACCCATGTACACAAAGCTCCACCCTAAAAAGGGCTTTAAAAAAAAAATACCCGCCTGCTTGAAAGCCAAATTACAAATCCATAATCTATATATTTATGAGGATGTTAAGGGGCGTCGGGGCATGTCTATAAAATGACAGACAACTGTTCCAAACTGTTTTGTTTTTTCCCAGCTACGAAATACACTTAAACTAGATAAACTATTCTACATATATTTAGCATTTCTACATAATTTTCTACATTATTTGTACTAGTAAGAAATGAACGATATCGACTAATGCACATTGACTAATGGTTTGTGTAGGGGGGATAAAGCCCTTTGTGTGAGGGAAGCACACTCTTTTATACCATCTCAAGTGTTCATTCACATAATAACGGATTTTATTATTATTATTGGAATTCGACACATATGCTAATGTAAAAAAAAAAAAAAAAAAGCATTCAAATTAAGATTCAAAAATTAAATTACAGTAAGAAAGATGGTCATGATTTAAAAAAAAAAAAAAAAAAGCAACTAAAAACAACTTTTTAAAAAATCACAATGACCATATGCACATATTTCCCTTCGTTTCACTCGTCATGCGACCCGCTTTAAATATCTGTACGTTACATCTTTATATATTTATTAATTTATGCATTAATATTGTTATTTACTAAATTAATCTCTTATATTAAACATTTACAAAAAATAGAGCTAGTCAGAGTAAAATAGGAAGCTCACATGGTTAAAGCTGTGTGTGTGTGTGTGAGCTACTTTAGCTACAGTTACAGTGAAGCTTTACATCTGTGCTTCTGTATGTATCAACAGGAGGTACACCGTGTGTATGTGTGTGTGTGTGTGTGTGTGTGTGTTCAGGAGCAGAATGCAGACTGAAGCTCTTTAAAAGCGGCCCGTCGTTGTTTTCTCTCCTCCTCCATCCTCTGCTTCTCCTCTTTCTCCTCCCGGAGTTCTGCCTCAAACTTACTGCGTACTGACAACACCTGCGCCTGTAACACACACACACACACACACACACACACTATAACACAAACTGTATACCTATATTGCACACACACACACACACACAATATAACACAAACTGTATACCTATATTGCACACACACACACACACACACACAATATAACACAAACTGTATACCTATATTGCACACACACACACACACACACACACACACAATATAACACAAACTGCATACCTATATTGCACACACACACACACACACACACACACACAATATAACACAAACTGTATACCTATATTGCACACACACACACAATATAACACAAACTGTACACCTATATCACACACACACACACACACACACACAATATATAACACAAACTGTACACCTATATCACACACACACACAGAAAAAAAAACTGAGCTTTCACTCTACTGCCATTAGATGGCGACACAGACTCACATACAAATTCAAGGAGCTTTATAAGCATGACCGTGAGCATGTACAGTATTGCCAAAGCATTGAAATGAAATTATAAGTGATTTAACAACAGAGTGAAGTAAAATTAACACAAAATAAGAAAGAAAAAGAAAAAAATTATGATAAAAATAATTATACATATATACACATGTAGCAGCAAACATTAAAAGAGGTAGATGCTAAAATGAGCAGAGTCAATACAGATAACAAGTCTCTAACAAGTAATAATATCTATAATCTTATCACTCAGAATTAGATATAATAATAATAATAATAATAATAATATAGTGCAAGTGTAGTGAATGTAAGTGAAATGCAATACAGATAAAGTGAAATATATTGGGGAAAAGAAAGAGAAGAAAAATAGAACAAAATAAAATAAAAATAAATAAATAAATAAAAAGTAGTCAATATAAAGTAAGTCATATTAGGAGACAATCAGGGCTGTGTGTGTGTGTGCGTGTGTGTGTGTGTGCGTGTGTGTGTGTGTGTGTCCTGCTAGTACGCAGCTCTCCTTCCTTTCCCCCAACAGGATGGGCAGTTTTTCAGTGTTGTGTAAGAGGGAGAACTGGGGGTGTGTTAACTCAATTTTTTTTTTTATATTTTTCCCCGAATGTGTGTGTATCTGTCACACTCTGTTAGAAATGGTGGCTCTGTAGGGAGCCACCATTTCTTATAGTGGCCCGTCTCTATGGCCATGGAGTGTGTGCTGAGTCTGTACTTTGTTAGTGTCTTTCTGTGTGTGTGTTCAGTCACTGTGCTCAGGTATCTGACAATACAGTGTACTGTCGCTTTAGAGTCAGATAGCACTGCATTTTGCTTTGTGTGTGTGTTTGTGTGTTCCAGTGGGTGATGTAGGTTTGTGTCTGTAGCTGTATGATTTGGTGAGGTCTGATTGGTGGTGCGTCCATACACTCATTCACCACTAGAGGGAGCCGGACATACTTTTAATGAGGTCAAGCGCCACAGAAAACGGAACACCCGCTCTCCTAACACACATACCTTGGCCTCAAAGAAGTCACGTGCCCCCTTCACGCCCTCATTAGACACGTTGATCTCTGAGAGACGAGCGAGTGCCATGAGAGGGTCGTCATCCTTCAGCTCCCCTGCTGCTGCTCTCCTGAAGATCAGGAGGAACTGAGAGAGCGAGTGAGAGAGAGACATTAAATGTAACATTAAATGGATAAAAATCACGAGGTGTCATTCTTTAATAAATACTGTAATACTGTTGAAAGGTTAATTGTTAATTACAGAAAAGAAAACAATATGTAATGGAAGAAGCATTTATTTTGGTTGAGTTTCAGAGTGAAAGCTATAACTAATGTTTTTTTCCAACACATGGGAGACTCTTCAGGGTGACGGACTTGTGGTAACTTTAAATGGTTAAAAAGTATTGACGTGAATGTTATGAATGAGAAAACATTCTACTTCGGTGTAGTAACAGTGACATCACTTCGGCACACCACAACAAACGTGATTATTCTCCTGCAACAGAAGGACATGGAGTGTTTCAATCCTTACTCATGCTATGGACAAACCTCAATGTCTATTTTATCTATAAAAAAAAGAAGAACTCAGGAGACAAACACTCCGACAGACAGCAAGAGGCGAACGGAGTCAACTGAGACAGCTTAATTGTGAATGCTGATTTCATAGTGATCTTAGATAAAGAGACTCTGTGTGTGTGTGTGTGTGTGTGTAATCTTATCCATATGGAATGCCTCAGTCACTGGAGAAACTGAGTGGAGTCCAATACACAACAGAGCCACTGTGTTCCATACACAGCTGCCCTCATCACCTACCTGAGTCTGAGTGTGTGTGTGTGTGTGTGTGTTTGTAGGACTTTATAGCTTTTTGTGAGGACCACATTTCCCCCAAAGCGACTGTTCAGATTCAGACCCAGACATGTCTTACCTCATCGGCTACGTTTAGGGTGAAAAGGAACACTCTGTAAATTTCTCGCGCTCACATACACAACGGAACGGAACCCTGGTGTGCTCTTCCTCTCTGCGCGGTTCTAGAGGCAGGTGAGATCCCAGCACTAACACTCAAGCGTGGAGCCAAAAAAAAAACCCGTATTTTCCCCCGAGTCGACTCTAGTGTGAATCATTTCAAGTCAGTCAGTGATTTGACTCTGAATCGACTCAGCCGGAAGTAAATCAAGCATGCATTGTTAATCTAAACCGAGCCGCACAGCAAACGAATCACATGAGTCCATATAACTCTGATTCAGACTCAACAAATGGACTTAAAGGTGTCAAAGCACCCAACGATTCTCTCCAAATAGCTCATCGTATGCTCACACACACACACCTCTCGGTAGCT
Source organism: Synodontis membranacea (assembly GCA_025674565.1). Taxonomy (NCBI): domain Eukaryota; kingdom Metazoa; phylum Chordata; class Actinopteri; order Siluriformes; family Mochokidae; genus Synodontis; species Synodontis membranacea. The sequence continues at coordinate 7,462,646 of JAOVYU010000063.1, read as the reverse complement.
GAGCTTGCCATCATAGTCTTCGTCCACCTCACGGATCATGTTCTTCAAGCCGATGTGAGTCTGAGGAGCACCCAGCTTCTCCATCATCATCTTCAGCTCCATCAGATCGATGTAGCCGTCCTTCCCCGAGTCGAATCTGTAACACACACACACAAACAGTTATGATATGAAAAGTTGGCTCAAATACTAGCTTACGTCCATGTCAAATGATCATATCATGAAAGAAAGTGTAAAGTTAGCTACGTTATCTGTACCCATGGGTTACGCTACTGTACGTCCACGCTAACAGACACTGGGTCAAGTGACAGTTCTTCAGTGTTGGGATAAGCAATATTTTAATTGAGATTTTACTCTGTGTTGTAAATTAAGTACAAAATTAAGTACAACTTGGTAAAGTGACAAATTCCAAACGATTGGCTCGAACAACTCCTGACCAATCAACACACACACACACTTATCAAGCTGTCTCAAGTCTTCACTCTTGAATAACATTTCTAATCTCGTCTCTCCGGAAGTACTGCATTGTGTCTGGATTTAACAATCAACCCATCTATCAATCAAACAGAACCAGCCAATCCAATCATGTAACATTCAGTTAAGCCCCGCCCACTCATAAAAAATCAGGGTGTAACTAACACACATAAGCGCATACACACACTGCTGATGAAAACAACTGAGCTCAATGTAACACATGGAGTCCAAAGAACATCAGCCAGACTCTGTGTGTGTGTGTGTGTGTGTGTGTGTGTGTGTGTGTGTGTGTGTGTGTGTTTCTCATTGTGCTCTTTGGTTTCCTCTGGTATTTTTAAATACCCAGGATTGACATCTGTGTAAGGTCTCGCTATTGACATGTAAAAAGGAAATAGTTTTGTTTTGCTAACCTTAGGACTATTCACTCGTTCCATAAAAAAAGAAAAAAATCCTAAAACGTTATACGCATTAAGCCTCGGTCACATCAGACCTTCACTGCAGCAAAACCGGGCGATGATCAGCCGTCCTGTAGTTTCTGGAGGAAAAGCAGTGCTTCAGTGGACAGCTAAATTTAGCCAGCTCTCTAGTTTGTTGCTGTGTGATAAGCCACATTACGCCGTCTAATCTTTGCTGGCTGCTAAGTTGTGGTAGCTTGTTATAGAATATGATTATAATATTACTCAAAAACAACAAATCACCTCAGAAAATAACAAAACACCCCCAAATACCTTGGCGGACCAATCAGAATCAGAGAGAGAGAGAGAGAGAGAGAGAGAGAGAGAGAGAGAGAGAGGGGTGAAAAGAATAATAAGGGAGGAGAAGGAGGGTGAGGTTGGCATGTCAACACCCACTGCATGCCAAACACATTCCAGCGCAACACACACACACACACACACACACAAACACACACACCATAAACATGATGGTCCAACAAGGGCAAAAGCGACCATGGAAACCCATGAGCTGTAACGGAAGGAGGAATCTGGGACTGTGTGTGTGTGTGTGTGTGTGTGTGTGTGTGTGTGTGTGTGTG
>JAOVYU010000063.1:7445029-7457251 GCA_025674565.1 Synodontis membranacea | reverse complement strand
ATTATACAACTACAGACACAAAACTACATCACCCACTGGAACACACAAACACACACACAAAGCAAAATGCAGTGCTAAAGCAATAGTACACTGCAGCAGATTACCTGAGCACAAGTGACTGAACTGACTGAACACACACACAGAATGATGCTAACAAAGTACAGACTCAGCACACACTCCCTGGCCATAGAGACAGGACGCTTTAAGTGAATTATCTCATGCACACTGTATGAGACCAGTAATAATCTAAAAAGCCTAAAACTTAACGCATTTCATCCCAACAGACAGAATTGTAAGTGGAAATTTTTATCTGTTTGTTTAGGGTCTTTTTTTTTTTATCTTTGGTGATAGTTATAGAGAATATCATATGGCCAGACCTGAGCACAAAAATTTGCATAAACATCTTTACCAGAGCTCTAAATATAAATCATTCACAGCTGGCATATTTAATACCTATACAGTATATAATTATATAGTGTATACAAATTTGATCAGAGTCAAATCCATAACAGGTAGGCAAATTGGCTAACGGTCAATGTTATACACCTGGACTGATATAAAAATAAATTAACTATAAGATGTTTCTGATAAACATGTTTTAATAATGATAAATTGAAGGGAGAAAATGAGGCAATGCGTTGGCCGGGAATCGAACCCGGGTCAACTGCTTGGAAGGCAGCTATGCTAACCACTATACCACCAACGCACGAGACGATAGGCGCGCAAGTCAATTCAAACAGAACACATAAATATAAATATTTTTGTGATTTTTCAATGTTTTACTAGAGTCTACTAAAATAGCCATGTGCTGATATTCTCTCAAAATATTTTTTTACATTTTAGCAAAGTTTCCAATATTTACTTCTGTTACAAAAAATGTTGACGCTGAAGATTAGCACAACGTCTGTGCTGACTTTATCTTTTTTTTTTTTTACATTCGTGTCACTGAACACAGGCCACTCTCTTCACAGAGAAAGCGGAATTATTGCTTGTTAATCTTCTCACTGCTGACTTTGATTTTTCCATGTTATACACGTTTATAGCCTTGTCTAAACGTTATCATGTTTACTACCAGTGCTGGAATAAATGGAAATAGCAGGAAGGCGCCATCTAGTGTTCACAAAAGATAAAGGAGAACGTGTTCAAGTAAGGTTTTAACACAAGATTTCACAAATAAGAACCGCAGTATTATCATATTCTTACTCGCAATATTATCATATTCGTACTCTGAAATACTTTCTTTCTTTCTATACTGCAAATCTTTTATTGCTTTTATTAATTTATGTACATCTACGAACATTTCCACCTTCAGTGGTATGGCTCGTTGGTCTAGGGGTATGATTCTCGCTTAGGGTGCGAGAGGTCCCGGGTTCAAATCCCGGACGAGCCCTGCTTTTTTTTTTTTTTAATCCCCTGACCGTCTTTTAGCAACAACAGATAATTGTGCTTTTCGTATTTAAAAAAACAGCTATTTTAATTAGTTTAATAGTTACAGTAATACCTAATAGGGTAAGGATTGGTGTAAAATGAAACTAATAACTATTACGTCTTACATATTATACCAACTTTATTAAAAAGCGGTTTTGACTTACGTTTAGGATTTGTCTGTGCTCAACTTTTGCTCAAATATACCATGACTTTCGACACAAAGAAGTACACAAATACTGTAATCACAACAACCAGTGGTTGAAAAGTTTTGACCCCGACGTGATTTGAACACGCAACCTTCTGATCTGGAGTCAGACGCGCTACCGTTGCGCCACGAGGTCACGGCAACCTACAGTGGAACAACAACTGTATACCATGTCTTTAAAAAAAACACACACACACACACACACACACACACACAACAGAGTGGACATCGCTTCTATGACTGCTGTTTACACACTAGTGGTATACGAACGGGCACTGGTATATAAGTGACACGATCAGCTGTTCCAACAACAGACCTCGTGGCGCAACGGTAGCGCGTCTGACTCCAGATCAGAAGGTTGCGTGTTCAAATCACGTCGGGGTCAATGTTATTTTCACACCGTATCATTACCCCCACATTTAAAAATCCAAGGAAATCCTTTTACCCTCCTCTGCTAGCATGGAAGTACAGAGTAATGGTGAGGTATCATTACCATTACAAATACATTTAAAAATCCACAGAATCCGCATCATTCCTTTTAATCTCCTCTGCATTGTTCTGGTTTAGGAAATTATTGTCTTCTGTGTGCACAAAGAGTGATTTGCATTATTGAACTTGGATTTGCTAAATAACTTAGCTACAGGTAAATTACATTTACTAACAGCTAGAATATTTTAAGGCCATTGAGAATATACTCCAAGAATATAGCAAATTAGGCAACCTACTCACATTTTAGCATGTTTCATGATCCTAAACAAAATATGCTAGCTAACGTTATGTGAGGTCAAAATATGGCTTTGTATAAAAGACACATTCGTGAAATTATTTTAAGAAAATGTAAAAATTTTCACATAATTGTACTTACAGGCAACATTAACTGGCCTCATCTATGGCTGCTACATAACTACGTTACGGGCTACGTTACTTCTAACTTGCTAAAATTGACCTCATGTTCTCTGTAAGATTATTTCAGGTTATCTGCTAGCACCAGAGTCAAGTCGTTTTCAGTCCTGTGCGTAGCGTCCATCATTCAGGATTACAAAAAAACAAAAAGAGACGTGGGATTTAAGAGTTTTAATAACAGATCTCCATATACAGTACAAACTGGATAGAGTGATGTCGATTTGCCACTTCATTGGTCTCAGGCATTACTGTGTAACCGTGTTAAATGCGCACATACTTGGAAATAAAATCACATGCTTATGGAAGTCAGGTTGAAAGATAAGTGGCGTTAAATAATGGGCCGTCTCCTGCAGTGTACAGATTTAAGCATTGGGTTTTTTGTGAATAGTGGTATATACTTTCTTACATGTAACTGTTAGGACACATCACTGATAAATGGCAGCAATTTTTCAGACACCAGCATACCCGTGAAATGAAATGTTTTTTTTGCGTAGGCGAGAGCATTTTTTGTCTTGTGCTAAAACACTCAACAAGGCTACAACATACAGGAAAACCGTTTGGTCCGCTGCCTTGTCCTTGTTAGCAAACAGGGATGCACCGATCCAACTGAGCACGATCGATGGAATCGTAGACCAATCGTCATGTGACGTCATTAACTTAACTCTCTGCTTCACATAAAAGCTTGAAAACCTACAGCATTAAAAAAAGAAACCTAGCGTAACAAAAGCTAGCAAGGAAGTGTAGAGTAATGCTGTGCTCAGGTAGCTAGCCAGTGCTAGCGTTATCGAACTATTACACTGAACACGTTCGAGTACGTTTATATGCAAAACATACAGAACAGATCAATGCATCCCTGCTAACAAAGATACTTTCTGTGTAGTGACAGCTTTATTAAGAAATAAAAAAAAATGAAATAAAAAAAAAAAAGAATAAAGAAGCACATCATGTAATTCAAGGATTAAAACGTTGGTCACATCTTTTCAGCAGGTAAAAATGATAACAGATTGAGTAACAGCGTATCCGTTGCTTCAGTAGTTTAACGTAGCTTGGGAAAGAAAAGAAAACAAAAAAGATTCAGAGTGAATTTAGTCATACATTCAATCTCTGCTTTTAAACACACCCTCGTCGACACCCCCTTTCCATTCCTCCGTCGCTGAATCTTGGAGAAGATTTTGAGATGAGGGATTGATTGAGATCTGCCAACCCCGAAGAGGAATGATGTGTAGACTGAGGAATGTGTAGACGGATTGAAAAAATATAACAGCTGACCAAAAGAAACCCTGCAAATCTTCAACACTTTGCTTCCAAAAGGGTGCTGCATCAGGTGGGAAATTCACGTCCCAGCCAAAATATATCTTAACTTGAGACGGTGGAAGGGGCGGGGCTTCCAGGTGTGTCAGTTAAAATCTGTGACTTCGAAACACCTGTACGACTGTCGACCACTTCGTACTGTGATATTCGGACATCGACTGAATCATCTGGCGTTTTTATTGGTGGAAAAATGCTCCTGTTCTTTTGGTGTATTTTTGAGTGATGACTCGTAACACTCGACTCTGGCGTCAAGATGCAGAGCTCGTATGCAAACGCATGAATGTTAGCAGGGTTGCTCATGAAGTTCAATCAAAACAGTGGACGAAAATGTTTAGAAACGTAGAATGCACAGCCGAAAGGGCGTAGTTACGACACCCTGTTAGCTAGTTAGTATTCTAAAGAATCCAGCGTTATAAATAAAACACACTGTCATTGTCAAACGTGTTTGCTTCATCATTCAATATTGGCACATGGTGACGCACAGGGGGAAAGAAGAGCAAGAAAAGGGGCGTGTTAGGAGTATTAGACAGCATACAGGGCATAAAGGGGGAGTCGATGAAGGCGTACTAAACAGCAAATGGAGAGAAACTTCTATCCAAGTTAAGTGTTTACCTTTTTGACACTATTTTGGAAATCTTAGTGCCGTAAATTACATAACTTAGATCAGCTGATCTGGGGACTGTGGTGGTCGTCCCTACGGAGCTTAGTTTGTTTCTGCCGTGCTTTAAAATAAAGTATTAAATCAAAAAATTTTTTAATTCAAGAGATGTCTTGAACGTTAATATTTAAACCTTACCTTTATACCAAAACATTACAAATATGAAAAAATTCCAACACAAGAAGTTTTCTCAATGCCTGAGCTTGGTGGTCGCCAAAAATAGTTTATTTATTTATTTTAAAGAATGACCGGGGGAACCACCACAGTCGGCGATAGAGGACTAATCCAAAATCAGACAATAAGACGGCTCCTACTTAATCAAAATTATGACGACTTTGACTTGTGTGGTGAAATACTTACGCTTTTCAGGTCACTAGCTTAAGCATTCAACCTTCTGGAAAACCATTTGCGCTTGTCTAATGGGCTAATTGTGCAAAATCTTGCAAGAGGCATAGCAGATACGAGAACTGCCGCCTATGATATGCTACAATAGTTAACTGTTACCGAACTACAGTGGCGAGTATTAGCTAGCAAATTATCTTGTCTTCAACAAGGTTTGCGAAACCTAGTTTAATTCGCCAAAGGGATAAAATGTAAATTTTTGTATACCAGGATTCAAATAAACTTGAGTTAGCTAACTCAAAAAAGCGTAGCTTTGAGAAAGCTTGTAAAAAAAAAAAAAAAAAAGCTGTTTAGCAAACTTACGCTAGTTGCATTTTAACTCTGTACGTGGACTTTGTTGACCGTGGAACTCTTTCGGATTGTGTTCGTTAAGAGTCAGGAAACACTAGCTGTCTGAGGGGGAAAAAAAAAAAAAAAGGTGAATTCTCAGGTCAGGCTAAACGCGAGGCAGCTACGTCATAGGGAGCACTAGCATACCGAAACGCTAAATCGTTTACATTTCACAAAAAGAACTTTCAAACGCAACTGTTACTATGTACAATATAAGATTTTCATATATTAATTATTCGAGTTTTGTTATTTCAATACATTTAGTCCTCTGCATTTATAGAGTATTCTGCATATGTACAATATAAATTACTACAGTTTCAATGATAAAATAAATAAATAAGGTACAATGGCCGTGGCATCTGCAGTGTTTTTTTTTTTGATGGATGGAATGTCTCGGTCCCCTTTCCATCGCAGGAAAAAAAAATGAAAGGAACATAGCGGGGAAGCTGATATGAAAGATAAAGAGTATCTACATTTGTGTGGTTCGTGCCACTGTCTTTGTGTATTTGTCCTCGAATAAAGTTGCATGTGTGCGTTTTGTGTCTGTGTGGTTATGACGATGAGACGGGGTAAAGATGGCGGTGACACTGCGCCAGACCAACTCCAGCCCCCAAGGACAGGAAGTCAAGCCTCTGAAAACAGGAAGCAGGAAGCATCAGTGCAGCGGGCTGTGAAAAAGCTTTGCTGCCGGCTATACCACCGTTCCACTGGGCGAGTTTCCGTTTTGTGTTGATAATGGTTGAGAAGAATGCTGCAACAAGAAGAGGACAAATAAAACTTGGGGGGGGGGGGTATAATCAGTTTCCATTTACAGAGAACATGGTTACACCTGGTCATTTTGTGCAACTTGAATATCATGTTCATTTTTGCATAAATCCAGATTAGGCTCATTGAAATCTGCTCAAACCATTAAGAAGATCAGGGACAAATTTTACACAAATTTGTTGCACTAACGTAATCCATGTGTCTCTCCAAGCCATGATTCCCATAAGACCTCCCTGCCCACCATTTTATTATGGAATGCTAGTAAGCACAAGAAACTGCTTATAGATGATGCTAACTGATGTGTGGACCAGTCTGACCGGCACTTTCCCAAACACAACCTGCTAAATTGTGAATTTCTAATCCGCAACCCCATTTGCATAGAACAACTCTAAGCAAGGGGCAAGCTGCGCAATCTGTCTAACCTCAATTATCATCCCTTTAAAATCTTACCAGGATATTACCAATCTAAACAAGAGATGCAAAAAAACAGCAACCAAGATCATTTGTTTTTTCCTGATAAAACCACCTGATTCTACTTACTGGGCAAATACCGGCTCAAGCAAATTTACACAATTTTGTTAATACTGATAAAAAAAAACATGTTTATATATGCCTTACAGACATTACCATCATTTAAGGTCTCACCATTTTGCCCGGTCTTGCCCAGGTGCAGATGAGTCCCTCTTGGCATGCAGTGATGATGCAATCGTCCATGAAGACAAGAACCGTGAGCCTCTCATGGGCGATCTTCTTACAAACGAGAGGTTCCAGCAAAGGGACTTCATTCATCCGTGGACACAACGTTGTTCCCAGCACCTTAGACGCATCCAGTCGGTTGCTACGCGGTGCTACATTGATCTTGTCATTGCTCTTGCTGATGTTCCCAAGACTGTGGTAGCGCTTGTGCTCCTTTTCCCCTCCAGTGGCAGACTTGTCTGATTTGCGCTCTTGGAGCGACAGTGTCGCAAAACGTCCAATGCTAAAGGGAGCACTGCTTCCTCCTCCGCTTCCTCCTGTCCCTACACTTTCTGTTCCCCCTTGGCCTTTTGAAGCATTTGCAACAGCAGGATGTGGAAGGGAATTGGATCTTGAGAGCGAGCGAGGTAGAGGAAGGGGTAATGATGCCGTCTGGTGGGTGTTGGAAGGGTGATGGTGACCTTCAACCCCTCCACTTCCGCTCGTGCTATTCAACCCTGCACTAATGGAAGACGGCGCGTTCGAGCCAAAAGTGTTGGTGAGGGCACGGGAAAGGGGAAGTCGAGGATACAGGATGTCATCTGTGAGATCCCAGAGGCAAAACTGGGTGTCTTGTCCCACCGATCCAAAGCGGTATGAGACAGATGGCCCACCACCTTTAGAGCTGTGTCGAGAGAGACGGGACAAAGTGCTGCTTGTTCGCACGCGACCAAAATTTAACGCCCCCTGGCCCTGGAGGTCCTCTTCACTACCGCTAAGCTCCATTGGTTCCTCTTCTTCTAAGCTGGTGGTAAAGGGGTCAAAAGCCACCACGTTGACCCAGGACTTGTGGCCGTGACCTCGTGCCACCACACGACTCTCTGCAAATGACCATACAGTGACCAAGTCGTCTTCTCCGCCAGTAGCCAAGTATTTCCCATCCGGACTCCAAGAAACGCAGAGCAAGCCACCAAAGTAGCTCTTCATGACACCGTGAAGCTCCATTGAATCAAAATGAAAGACACGGAGGCAGCCGTCTTGGCCGACACAAGCTATGTGCACACCGTCGGGTGAAAATGCAAATTCATTCAGCCCGCCTTCCCCCACTGCCCATCTCAGAAGTGGATTACGAGGCGTTTTGGTTTTGCAAGCATAAACAGCGAATCCCTCACCCTGCCGAAGCAGAGAATACTGCGGCGCTGTCGTGCCACATGGGTGCTCCACATTATAGAGGTAGAGGTGACCACTAGCATGGGAGGCCAGGAATAAGTTCTCAGATTTTGGGAGCCATTTGAGACAGGTCACTTTAGTTTTGTCTATTAATCTCTGGAAACAGACAGAGACATAAGGCAGTAGAATGTGAATATTAGATACATTTCTAACTTTCCATCACCTCTGGAATGACACAATAAGTTTGGGCCATTTTGATCTAACAAGCAAAGGGTACAAGACAACAAATTATTCTGGAACTTAAGACCTCAACTAAACAACCTCACCCACACACCTCTTCATTGAAGAGCTTGCTGGTCTCTTTTTTGATGGGGTCCAGGTACTGCACCTGGCCTGCCGAGAAGCCCACGATAAGAGCCACGCTGTCCGAAGTCGCTGAATACTGATTAAAGTCATGGCATGTAGGCTGTGTCCCTTTGTATATACGCTTGTCTATAGGTTTACTAAGATCCACCGCCTATGGAATGGGAGAGAAAAAGAAATAAACACCACAATTTGTGTTGTGAATGTGTGTAAACAAACCCTAGCACCTTAATCATCAACCTCAATTAGACCCAATGCAAAAATCATATTTATCAGTTCTACAAGATATTATAACAGGCATTACACTATAGGTTCTTTACTACATCAGAAAACATCTCACACACTTCATCCGAGGTACTGTAATAAGTTTGGCAAGAATTGAAATGTGCACATTTTTCTTAGCCCAAAAGTAGTCCTGCAGCCAAGGCCAAAAGTTTGTGGACACCTGGTCTTCACACTCATGGTTCTTCCCAAAATTGTTGGCACAAAGTTTACATTGTATGCTACAGAATTATGATTCCCCTTCACTGGATCTAGGAATCCCAAAGCTGTTCTAGCATGACAGTACCACTGTGCTCAAAGCCAGTTCCATGAAGGCATGGTGTGTGAAGGTTGGCGTGGAAGAATGCGCGTGTCCTGCACAGACCCGTAACTTCGACCACACTGAACAATTTTGGAATGAACTGGAACACTGACTGTACCCCATACTTCCTTGCCCAACATCAGCACCTGACCTCACTAATGCTCAATGATGATCAATGAATAAAAGATCTACTGGGAAAGCCTTTCCAGAAGAGAGGAGGCTATCGGAATGGGATGTTCAACAAGCACAAATGGGCATAATGGTCAGATGTCCACAAATTTCTGGCCGTATGGTGTATTTGACTTCCAACGGATGTTCAAAATCAACCACTGACCAACAATAAGTATTTTCTTGGTGCTGGAATATTCATCGTGTTTGCAATCTGTTTTTGATCTGGCTACGATTTGCTATTTACTTAAACATTTATTTAAGTTAAATATTTCTCGTCTATGCCTACTGATCTATTTCATTCCGTTTTGCTCGGTTCACAGCAGCGCTGCAGGTGCGGTGATGATGTGTCGATGTGTGAAGCCTCATTTCCTATTGTTGTTTATGCTGCCAATCGCACAATGCAAAAATAAACCATTCTTTGTATTGTCATTTTTAAAAACGGGTCGCACAGACTTGTTCATCCTAAATAGTACATTTTAATCTTGCTGTTGGCAATTAATGGTCGGCTAATGATCAGGAAAAAAAAAAGGAAAAATGACCAACATTAACGTCCAATACTTGCTAGTTTAGATTTGCACCAGGGTACTAGAGTCCTTTTTTCTTCAAACTAAGTGGTATTAGCAGGGTGTGGTGTGAACGAGCGCCTATAAAATGACTGACAGAATGAAAACACAAGCAAGTATTCCGGACCATAACGCTGTTTTTTTGTTTGTTTGTTTGTTGGTTTTTAACCTGTAACGATGGAAAGATTTCCCAGTGGAATGTGGATCCCGTGTAAGAGAAAAGCTATAAATTTTACAGGAAGAAGTGATCGATTTCTGAGGCCTTTTGATACTACAAAATGATAAAATAAGCAGTTTTTACATACTGAATATTTTGAGTTATATTTAACATGTTGGGCAGTAAAGGCATGTTAGACAACATTTTCTAGAATGCTTTTTTTTTTTTTTCCATGACAAGACAATTAATTTATAATTAATAAAATAATAGCTAGTTGATTATTATTTATAATGAACTGTGGTCAAAAATCTACTCATACATATATATATACACACACACACATAAAATCTCATCTTTAATGTGTCTGTTGGAAGTCGTGTCAACAGGCACTAGACGTTAGTGTAGATACACCGCTATGAATAAAATATGAAGCCCACAAATGGAGCAGTAATTCAGACCACAGCAAATAAATTTCATGCTGTAGAGTGAAAATTAATACCAACGGCTGGCTTCACTCCTGCAGTTTCACGGAAATATATTACAATCACAACTACCAGTATTGTGATAATAACTTCATTTGTAACAGGCTGACGCCAAAGCTGTCAAAACACATCGAATCCCCCAAACCGAAAGTATTAGCTGAGTTAGTAAGGTAGCTTAGCCATAACATTGTTTGCTACCACAACCATGATACCGTAGGTGAAAACATTTACCCAAACGCCAATCTATATCCGAGGAATCCAAGAGATGTGCTAAATTCGACTTAATCCAGAAGTCAATTGAAAGATTAGCTAAAAGGTTGGAGAAAAACAAAACGTCAAAAAGTCAAACAAGAAATCATAAGTCAATTTTTTTCCAGTTTATCTAGTTATTAGTAGGCTTAACTTACATGAAGTGACCACCACATACATCCAAAACATTAAGTACATCAAGCTGAACTTATTTTTTTATCTCGATTGTCCTGAACTCAGAATAATAATAATCCGATTTCTTTGTTCATGTAAACAGGGTTCAGGGTTGAAGAAACACAAATGTTAAACAGGATCCAAGACCGTTTTCTTTTGCTATCCTGTCTGGAGAGAAGAGTGAGGCTTATCTCAATCTTGTTAGAATGGATGTCATATGATGGAGGGGGAAAAAATTTATTAATATTTTGTTAAGAATTAACAAAACGTTTTTTTTTTTTTACCCCCATTAGGATTTTTTTAAACACTGATTTATTCTACGAGTCGGAAAATTCCAGAATAAACACAGCTTTCGGTGATGGAACTAAATAACCCCAATAAATCTCAGAAACCTTGTCCAGGATTTTTGTTTCGTCTGTTTAGATTTTAAACATACAGACCGAACTACCAAAAGTGGCTTAATGCCCTTCATTAAAATATTATCGAAGTGAAATAATTAGGATGATAAAGAAGCTGCTGTTTACTGCAGAGGCGACACTGTGACCTGACATGTACAACTGACAATAACAGTCTTTTCTCTCAGATAGGAAAAGTGTTTTTATTGAACTTATTCACTTATTTTCAGGAAATTGATGTATTTTATTTATTGTGTCACTATATGATGCAGGTGGATGACAGATCGGCTGTGTTAATGTCAGGTTTATCTGCAACTGAGATTTCCATCTACAATAATAATAATAATAATAATAATAATAATAATAATAATAATAATAAATAGAGCATGAAAGGCTCGGATGTGATCACGGAGAAGAAACACTGGTCTAAAATCTGAAATAAAAAGCAGAATAAACAGAAATGTCTTCACCAGTTCAGAAGATGCGAACCTTTTTAATATTGGTGTAGGTGTAGAAGTAAAGCTCGCGGCCGACGTTGAAGCACACACGCTCGGACTCCTCACTCGGGTCTTCCGGCTGAAGCTTCACTATGGAGACCCGCACCGGGGGCAGGAAGCCCGCTGAAGCCGGAGAGGAGCCGCCGGGTCCCGGTACCACACCGCCACCGCCGCCGCCGCCCCCCGGTATAGAGGCGACACCGGCTGCGGTACCTCCGGCACCGGGAGCGCGCGCTAACCCAGCCCGCTGCTGCGAGTCCGAGAGCGTGAGCAGCTTGTAGAAACCCTCCCTGGTGCGGAACTGCGACTTGATCTCGTTAATATCCTTCAGAGCGCCTCCATCGCCGGCCATCTTTAGCACTAACGAGGCCGCACCGGAAGTCCAGAGCTCCTGACACGGAAGTGAACGCGAGCACAAAAAAAAAAAAATAATAATAATAATAATAATAAATAAATAAATCTACCAACTAAAACAGGAGAGAGACTATTGTTAAAGTAGTGATCTAATGTGTACTGTACACATCAAGACACGAAGAAAATAAACATCTATCTATCAATCTGTCTGTCTGTCTGTCTGTCTGTCTATCTATCTGTCTGTCTGTCTGTCTGTCTCTCTATCTGTCTGTCTATCTGTCTATCTATCTATCTGTCTGTCTGTCTGTCTGTCTATCTGTCTGTCTGTCTGTCTGTCTGTCTCTCTATCTGTCTGTCTGTCTATCTATCTATCTATCTGTCTGTCTG
>JAOVYU010000063.1:7411138-7423449 GCA_025674565.1 Synodontis membranacea | reverse complement strand
GATTGGTCAAGAGTGTTTAAGGGAGTCGGTGGGTTTGGTCAAGAGTGTCTGAGGGAGTGAGTGGGATTGGTCAAGAGTGTTTGAGGGAGTGGGTGGGTTTGGTCAAGAGTGAGGAAGTGGGTGGGATTGGTCAAGAGTGTTTGAGGGAGTGGGTGTGATTGGTCGAGTGTTTGAGGGAATGGGTCGGTTTGGTCATGAGTGTTTGAGGGAGTGGGTGGGTTTGGTCAAGAGTGTCTAAGGAAGTGGGTGGGATTGGTCAAGAGTGTTTGAGGGAATGGGTCGGTTTGGTCAAGAGTGTTTGAGAGAGTGGGTGGGATTGGTCAAGAGTGTTTGAGAGAGTGGGTTGGATTGGTCAAGAGTGTTTGAGAGAGTGGGTGGGATTGGTCAAGAGTGTTTGAGAGAGTGGGTGGGATTGGTCAAGAGTGTTTGAGAGAGTGGGTGGGATTGGTCAAGAGTAAGGAAGTGGGTGGGATTGGTCAAGAGTCACATGTTCTCCTTATGTTCATATTGGTTTCCTACAGGTTCCTCTACCTGGACATGCTGGTAGGCAGATTGGCTATGCTAAACTGCCTCCAGGTGTAAATGAGTATATGAATGTATGTATGTGCATGGTCTGCTGGGATGGAGTAGCTTCCCGTTCAGGGTGCATTCCTGTTTCATACCCGGTGTGCCAGGGATAGGTTCTTGACTCTGACCAGGAAAAAGTGTTAACTGATGATTAATGCTCAAGCATTTGGTAAACTCTCAGGTTATATGCCTTCTCCCAGTGGAAAAAAAAGACCATTTCTGGTTATACAAAGTTTCCCTTCTTCTGTCTCTGACCTGATGTAGCTGCCGTAGTAGGCCACTATGTTGCTGTGCTTACAGCTTTTCACCATCACAATTTCCTGCTGGATCACAGAGAAATCGTCCTCTGAGAGAAGAGAGGGGAAACAAAATCCAATCAATAAGAGAACAAGGGTCTGTTTATGTAGAAAAAAAGAGCTGTACATGACAAGCTTGGATAGTTTTAATGGTGGATATTTTTAGTCCTTCCTGTTAGCACTTACATGAATCCATTCGTTATCTCATACCGTGCTTACCTTACACGTATGATTTTGAATGAATGTACATTATCGCTTGTAGGGGATTTTAAACGTTGGAGCTTTTAACAGATCCACTAGCGCACCTCATATTCAAATCTCTAGCAACTGAATAAACTTTTAGTGTTCATTTGAGTCATTGTAAACGTAATTTCCATACTAGTTCTCACAAAAATTCCCTTACCAGGTTCCATCTTGATTATCTTTATGGCAGCCAGTTCTCCTGTCTGCTTATTCCGGGCCTGAGGACACACACAAATACAGATACATAGTCATAATCAGCTTCATGTCATGTTTCCCAGGGGTAGATCAACAGTTAAGGTTCGTTTCTTTTCTGCTTTTGTAGTATTTACTTCTTTGAAATTAAGTTCACATTGCGATCCAGCGATTGCAAGTTTGGTTAGCAGCCAATGCTATGCACATTTTGTTGTAGTCACATGGAGGCTCTAGCAAATAACCAACACATCTGAGGTCAACTGGGATATTTCTGGTGGTTTCCACTGACTCTGTACCTTTACATTGTCTGTAAAACCGACTTGGCTGCATACATTCTCGCTCAAATTGTTATTTTGGTAGTATGGAGTCTTTTGATGGCATTAATTTTGACCTTAACGGTGATTTTAATCTCATTTCCACTGTCATTGTGTCTTTACAAAGTCAGTACAAAGGACTAAATCAGTTTATTAGAACCTTGCTATAGTCATTAGCCAGACTATCCTCAGTGGATATACTTCCGAGTTGCCTAGCAACAGTTTCTTTAACCGCATTACTATGTTGAAAGCACAAATTTGATTCCGTACAGTATCACAACTTGAATCTTGTTTCCTTGTATATCATATTTTTAGTTCTTCTCTTTCTCTGGTATTTCCTGCTTTTGACTGCCTGGGTTCGCCTTTAATATAAATTATGAGATCTAAGAGTTTGTCACTTGGACAAGTTTTGTGAAATAAAATGAAGCCATTGTGTAGTGTATTGTAGTGTTGTCTTATGATAGTGTTCTGCGTGTTGTACAAGACACTCCTTACTGCAAACCCCACCCCCACCTTTTACTATCTTTTAGGGACAACATAAAAGCGCAAAGTGAAACAAAGGTTTATATTTGTCACAAAGGTTATAATTGTGATATATCTTTTCCACTGCTGAAATTCTTATAAGCATGATGCTCTAATTGCCATTTTTGAGTTTCAGCAATTGATCATCGAGGTTCTCATGGAACGACGACTCCATTTCTGTTATCATTCTTATACATTTTTTTTTGCAAATCATACTTCTAGGAGATGATGTTTTACCCTCAGCGTAACAAAACAGTGATGGCGACGGACCACGTGCCCACCCACTGTAGTGCGAGTTAAAAATAGGTGTTTGACTTTAAGAGTGGAAAATAAAGTAGTTGAGCCGAGGGACGAGGACGGAGAGATCTGGGGGTTAACCATGACTTAAAAATAGATACAGAGATGAGAATGGCCTACAAACAAACAAATACACACACAAACAGCGACTTTTTGACAAACAAGAGGGAAATGTCAGACAGCAAAGATCTCAGACACATACATTCCTCGCACACGTGCGTCAGTGGCCGGGGAAACGCATCACTTACGAAGCAGCTCCGAAAAACAACTAAATGTTCCGAAACATTTTTCGATTCCGAGTGATGCGCTGACACTTAATCATACATCACCTTAACGGAATTTAGGGCCTTGTGTGGCTGCATTACTGTTCCAGAACATTTAGTTGTGTTTTAGAGATGCGTCCTTCTTGTCAATAAGTACAAATAATTCGAGGACGAGGAATGTTCTGGTTGTTCAAGATGGCCGCCCCAGAAATTTAAGCAGCTTGATTTAACTATTAATTATGCAAAACCCATCTTTGATTATTTCTATACGGATAGTCTGTGTTTTTTGAGCAACTGCTGGAGGAAGACATGTTTTGCAGGTCAGGCGACACTTGTTAAAGGTCAGGGCAGAGGTGTTTATTCGTCTGAACAGAAAGAAGAGAAAAAGCCGAACATTACAGATTCTCTTTCATGTCAGGAAAAGGATTAAGTGTTCGTATCACATTTGATATCGTGTGCATTTCGGCCCGTCCCTTTTAATTACTCCACAGTGCTGCTGAATTCTTGATTCTGATAGGTCAGACAAAAGAGTAGCACTAAATCGCAGGTTTATAATAATGCACTTGTTCTAATCTTCTCGGATGAGCAAATTCACATGTATGTAAGGCAAACGTTCCACAAATCATGCTGTTATTTTACGAAGAAACGCTTTAAATTCATGTTGCTAATACCGACTAATGAAACGTGTGTGATTATTAGGTACCTGTGTTTATAACCATATGCATTTAACCTTAATTAGCATATTGTATTTGATTATATACAGACACAGGTACCTAATAATTAGTAGTTAAGGTTTAATAAAGACTGTCAGCATGAATATATAACATAGAAGTCGTACGGATTTAAGATGGCCAACGCAAAACTAAAACGATACGTAGTTAGTGCATAATTGTGTTTTGTTACGTTTGACTTGTACATAGTGTACGTTACTGACTAATTAGTGCACAAAGTTTCATTTAATTAGTGTGCTTTTCTATGTGCAACTGAACTGCTTTTAAACTCAATCTTCGTGATGGTGAAGGTGTCAGTTTGTTCATCAAAGATTTAATTTAGGCTTGACCTTAAGCTCTTTAAGAATAACAGACATGTGGGCAGCGAAAGAGAGAGAGACAGAGATAGATAGTATGAGAGAGAGAGAGAGAGAGAGAGAGAGAGAGAGGTATATATAGGCTTGTTGTAGATTATAATCTCACTTCTGTATTTTTCCTGTAGAAAGAGCACCTGCTGACACAAACTCTCTCTCTCTCTCTCACACACACACACACACACACACACGACCTGAAAACTAATTATTATTATTATTATTATTATTATTATTATTATTATTGTTATTATTATTATTGCATTTTTACCATTAACCTATTATGCAGTCATTGCTCTAGCATATTTAGTAAAATAATATCTAATGAATATTCATAAAGCTGTGATTTGTGCAGCAAATTATTGGCTAAGTTTTAATCAGGTGGTAGCAATAACATTATTTATTAGCCACAATGGGATAATTATACTGTTTTTATTTAGCATGCATTTATTTAGCATGCATTTACGTCAGGATGCACTCATGTATTAGCACTTAAATACGGTTATAATGAAGCTATTTTGTATTATGTAACATTATTCGTGCATTGATAATATAACACTTAATGTTTGATAATAAATGAATAATATTGCGTGTCGGTTTATGATGGCAAAATGTTATGTGCATTATCAGTGCAGCATGAGAGTCAAAAGTCACACAGTGCAATGATTCACTTCATCTGGGGAAAAATGTGTAAAATCAGATTTTTTTTTTTCTTTTTTAATTTGAGCCATTTCTTAAATCTTGGCACAAAAGCAAATTTTTTGCACAAACAATATTTGAGCATGCATTTGTTTAAAGAAATCATACAAACAATTCCAACACAACATTTTTCCTGCATTATTGTGCAATTCAATTGGTCTAGTTTGTGTTGTTTACTCAGAACTGAACTCAGTGGGCGACGGAGAGATTACGGTTTGCCGTGTAGGCGGAGGGAGACGCGTACATCACACTGTAGCCCACTATGGGTGTTTCCTTCTGCGCGCACACATACACACACACACACATACTCTCCAGACACACTAAGTACACACTTTAAGTACCTTAAGTACACACTCACCTTTACCATTCTTCATATTTTTAATAAAACTGAAGGAATGATACTATAAACACTCAAACCCAGAGGTCATACAGGTCTCACTTAAACACTTAAATATACACAGTGACTTCCTGTATCACAATTGTAGTTCAAATAATCGACTGTGTGTGCGCTTTGGTTTGGTTTGGCTCCGGAGCTATGAAGCTAACGTAGATAAAAAACCTAGAGAAGCTACCTGCCATCTTCACCTCCAAAGACATTCTTAGGAAGAGGAAAGAATATAACCTGTATTCGGCACAAAAGAAATGAACAACAGCAAAAAAAAAAAAAAAAAAACCCCGGATACATCATCGTCCAGATCACTTCTAGCGTTCAATTCCGTCTGTAAGCTAGCTCAATCTGATGCTAGTGTGCCAAGGAAGCACGTTTTTAACCTTCAAGCTGGAGCAACAACAGTTCTCAGCTTGCTTTATTCTTTTATATAGATTATATCCTGTTATAGAAATGTCAGGAATCACTCTACAAAACAGTTCATAGGGTTGTGAAGATATAGACAAGCGGTTTGTGTTAAATAGCTTTTACACAAACTAGCGGCTACTTGCATCTTCAAAATGTGTTCCTAGAAAAGAAAAAAGAAAAAAGATTCTAGATGAAATCCTACTTTTGCAGTATTCACAACTTCAAACCCTAGCTTCTGAATGTGGTTGTTTCTCAATACAGCAGAACGCATGAAAGCTTGGCTAGCAATCGATGCTAATTTTATCATAACCATGTCATCGTTTGAATTACACATTGTCTTTTCTTAGCAGTTTACCGGCATATCTAAGGGAAATGTTAATAAATGGTTTAGTGAAGAGAAAAGCTTAAATTTCTGACAGCTTTCATTACATTAAATTGTTCTCAAATGACTAAACATCTATACATTGGTCATTTTAGCTATATATAGTCTTTTCTTAGTAATTTACCAACCCATCGGAGTTGGAGATATATTATATTTATATTTCTTCCAGAGAGCGTTTCATTTCCTCTATCACTGCCCCTTTGCATTGTACACAGATTGGCTACATACAGTAGCAGCTAGCAAAAATAGTCCTACATTTTAGTCATTCGGGGGTCTTTTCTTAGCAATTTATTAACACGTCTGAGGAAAATGTTGATATTCCAGAGAGCGTCGTGTAATTTCCACTGTCACTTTGCTAACACATTGTTCTCAAATGACTAAATGGTTACATGTCACTTTGCTAACATTTGTCATTTTTAGTCATACGGGGGTCTATTCTTAGCAATTTAGTAACACATCTGAGAGAAATGTTGATATTACTGACAAGTGTCTTTCATTTACACTGTTATTTCTGTATGTATGTACGTTATTCTTATAAATGATGTCTAAGAGCCTTGTTTTTTTATTTGTTGTTGTTGCTCGTCGAGTTTTTTTTCTTAGTGATGTGAGAGGAAGAAAATAATGTTGGTCATTTTCTTACTAATTTACCAACAAATACCAAGAGGAATGTTCACATTTCTGATGGGTTTTTGTGTCATTTCCAGTGTCAGTGATCTTTTTCATTGCCCTTGTATATGACCTGGCTTAATGCAAGGTAGCTAAAAAGAAAATATTTTTTGTAAATTATAATTTTAAAAAATTTTATTCATATGAAGTCTTTCCTACTTTAAACGGCACATTTTTGTTGAATTTCCACTGTCACATTGCTATTCCGCTGTTCAAAAAATGCCTAAAAGTTAACTGAAATTGCAATTGTAGTCACACGAGGTCTTTTCTTCACATCTGAGAGAAATGTTGATATTCCTTAGAGTTTTTCATTCCTTCCTTTGTCGATGTATTATCACATTGTTCTTCTAAACATATTTATATGCTGCCTACATTCCAGCTAACTAAAATTGTACCGTTCTGTTTTTATCTTAGTAATTTATTGAAATTTTTATTTGAGAGAAAAGTTGACAGGTTTGTCTCGTTCACACTTTCATTGTCACTTTACATTGTCCACAAATGAGATTTTCCGGCTACATGATAGCTAGCTAAACAATTATCCTCTCTTGTAGGTAACCTGTATTGCCGAGTTGCCTAGCAACCGTCAACTTCACGCCCTATTAGGTTTCACCTTAAGTATGAAGCGTCATCTGGTGTCACAAGGCCTATTTCTATTTTAGAATTTACTGTAAGTGTAATTCTAGGGCGTGTCTAAAAGATACCGTCCTGTGATGATATCGAGTCTTTTTACTATTCATTTGAGACAAAAGATACACGGCACGTGTAAAACCTCAGCTCCGATTAAAAAAAAAAAAAAATTTCAAATCTCCAGTTTCACACTTTTACTAGTTTTTTTGTAACCATCCAAGCGCTGAAGATTCGCCCTCCCCCACTCTTCCAAGCGCAAACTTATAACATCATGTGTTTCCGCTTCATCTGACAGAATGCAAATTCTAACATTTGTAAGGTTAATGATCAAATCAGGTTCTGTAGTAGGCCAAACAGTTTATCATTCTTCTCGGTCTCTCTTTCTCTCTCTCTCTCTCTCTCTCTCTGGAGAGGAAAAGGTCCCACATCCCCTCATTTGCATTTTGCACACTGCTTTAACACAACAAAGCTCCTAAAAGAGGTTGAAAGAAAGAAGTGAGACTACAGAACATGTCACCTATAATAGCCTTTTTGTCTTTTTCTTTTTCTCGGAGGAGATACTAGACACTTTATATTATAATAATTTTTTAATATATAACATAGCTGTATCTATCCATAAACGACATTTAGTAACTCACTAATGTAGGCAGTATTAATAGCATGCTGCAATTTTGAATGAACACGATAATCAAAAATTAAATTAAAAAAATATGTAAATTTCAATGATTTCTTAGGGTTAGTGTAAGTAGGACTTGGGTTAGTGTGACTATCTAAAAGCGTGAATTTTTGTGGTGTCCATTTTATATAATTACAGTCAAATGGATCAAACAGTTAAGTTAGGTTAGGTTAGGTTAAGAGATTGACCTTTTCATCAGGAAATATATGAAAAAAATGGATAGGAAATGGCTTAGTATCTTGGTACACAGTGTCAAATTTTCTGTACGCATTTTATGCGTGTCCAGCGTAACACTATATAGGTCACATGAACACAAATACATACACCCTATTCACTATTTATGGCGATATACACACTAACACAAGCTCTCGCTATCATTAGTTCACCGTGGACGTGTCCCGAACCACACAAAGTGACGTTGGCGAGTATTAAATTCACTTTCACATCCTCAGAAGATTTTCTCGAGTCTTACAAAGTGACCAATATGTTTTGGACACTTTTCTGGCTCCAAGCTTCAGCATCATGAATCTGTGATCAATGAAACGTTCTTTGAACATTATAAACATCTTTTTTTTTTTTTTTTTTAATACTAACTGAAACCCAAACCAAACATCCTTTTCATTATATAGGCCACATAAACACCGTTACAAACATCTCATGATCATCGGTTTATACACTTGACGATTCCCACATATATACATATCTAAATATACCGTATTTAAAGGTTAAGGCTTCTGTACCAGACGTCTTCCTTCTTCTCTGCCCTTCTTTTTCTCTGATATTTATCCCTCAGACCTCACCACTTCCTCCTACATTCATCAACACATTCGGCTTAATCATTTCCTCAGTACACGGCTAGAATTTCTGTGCTTTACATGGAGAGCTAATTAGCCTACTCAAGCTATCAATGTGGCAAATGACAGTGTTACAGTGTGCCTCTTGTAACAACCTCCTAGGTATCCTGATAAATATTTAAGTAAGTATAAAATATTCAAGCTTGCAGAGTGGGAACTTTTTTTTTGGTACACAGCTGTGTGCTCTGGTGGGAAGAAGGGGGGGGGGGCATCCAAAGAAACTTAAAAAGCAAAGACACTTCAGAAGCTCTGATAAACAGGAGCGCGAAGGATAAACTGGAGTTAGTGGATGCGAAACAAAGAATGGTTGTAGAGTGTGATACGTGCTTTCAACAAAAAAAAAAAGAAGAAAAAAATGGAAATATAGTGCACAATTATACACAAGTTTACTGATTTATGCCAAATATAGTAAAATGGACAAGTAAACAAAGCTGTTTTCACTCAACTATAATAATATTAACAATTACCAGTGTTCTCTGTATAAACGTAACATAAAATTAATACCATAGTGCAATAGCATGCTAGAGAATGATATAATATTTGTTCTTTCCCCTCCCTCCAAAATCCAATCCAGCATTTCCATGCTGATATCATTCCCTTAAAAAGTTTTTTTTAAAGTTTTAACTTTCCACATTAAGTGAGGAGAGCCAATCAAATAGCAACCTTCGAGATCCTGAAGCTTGTGGCCAGAAACGTGCCCAGCATTTGCGGCTGTGCTTAATCTGGGTTTAAAACTTGTTTTTCTATACAGTTCAATGAAATCTATCTAGGCGTTTCCGGACGAAGTGATGTAGAGATGAATATGGCGAGTGTGGAATCTGGTAAATCTGCTCAACATGGTGGCATTCTTTAAGAAGCGTGAATAAGAACTAATAGAATTGTGTACAATCAAATTTAAACATCTGGCCCAGACAAAAGGACGTGTTATAAACCACACACCCTGTTTAATATCTTGGTCACAGGAACAATGTGTATGTGTCATAAACCACACAAAGTGTTCTAGGTCAAATGCAAAGTATTTTAAGTCTTGACAAAAGTCTCACTGTCATCAGACCACAGTGGACATGTCCCAAACCAAACTGACTATTCACTACAAAAATCGCATAGATGTGCTGATCAGTCTGCCCTGGACGTGTCCCAAACCACACTTACTAGTCACTATATTGGCCATATAAACACCATCATAAAAATCACACTGTTATGAGATCACTGGGCACATGTCCCAAACCACACATCACATTTACTTTATAGGAAAGTCAAACTCCACAAAGCTACATAAATTAAAATCTAAATGCTAACTCTAAAGTGTGGCTCTAAATGCTAATTTAAACCACTTGCTCTAATCCCTAAATCTAAGCCATGACACTGTTTTAACGATCAATTTTATCTCCTTGCTGTAGCCATAAACACCAACGAAGCCCTAAACATATCTCTACACCTAATCCCTAATTTTAAACTAATCTGATCCAAATTGAATTCTGATCTAACCTTATCCCATAACTCTAAATACTCTAAATGTTCCATTTTGAAATTCTAACTCTAATTTTAATTTCTAATTTATCGTAAATCCTAATTCTAATCCTCAACCTTAGCTAGAATCCCAAAATCTTAATCCCTAACTCTAATACAAAATCTCAGCTCTAAGATTTAATCTATGCACTGTTTACTCTACATGCTGTGTAAACACACTCGTCAATCCCCTGCAGATGAGATGTTACAAACATCATGCCATGTGAACTTGATAGGTCACATACGAACCATCATTGAACATGTCCTGACTATTGTGCTATTGTACTACTGAGCAAGGCAAAAACACACATTTTTGGTACTCTGTAATTGTACTGATTGGCGAGTGTGTGGTGCATTGTGGGATTTTAGCCTACATCTTACTGTGAATTGACAGTGGCATGTTTGGTTTCTTTTTTGTCAACATTGCTTTTTCACATTGCTATTTATGAAATTGCACCCAGCCAACCCACAACCGATTTAGCAAAAGAGGAACCTGAGGTTCTGACAGTAATTGTATGCCATTTCATATTAGGTCTCACTGCTGATCGCACAGTTTTTCTCTCCTTTGGCATTCTGATCTTCACCAGTTGGCCAAGCCGCTTAGGTCTTCCTGCAAACGTGGAACTGCATGAATCATTTGGCCTTTCTGTTTTCTGTTTCTCAGAAGTCACTGTTTACCTGCACAGGTGTGCACTGCACACTGACAGTTTCCTGTCAATCACACACAAAGAGACTTAGAGAGAGAGAGAGAAAGAGAAAGAGACTCTAAATCACCTTTTAACTCCAATCCTAAACTCTATCTCTAATCCTAAACTCTAATACTAATCTCTAATCCTAAACTCTAACTCTAATCCTAAACTCTAATAATAAACTCTAACTCTAACCCTAAACTCTAATACTAAACTCTAACTCTAATCCTTAACTCTAATACCAAACTCTAACTCTAATCCTTAACTCTAATACTAAACTCTAACTCTAATCCTAATCTCAAATTCCAAACCCTACCTCAAACATGATCTCTAACTCCTAACCTCTAACCTTTAATTTAACATCTAATCCCTACTTTTAAATAATAAATGAAATCCTAAATTCGTATTTGAATTAAACACTAAGTAAACCCAACATCTAAACCTAGAATGCTAATTTAACCCCAACCTTAAACTTCAACTTTAACGTCTAACTCGAAAAGGTTCTTTTTGGACCTTTATTCTAATCTTAATCCCTAACACTAACACTAAAATCTTCACCAAGCTATCAAGCATCTATCAAGCAATTTTCATTCAAGTGTGACCAACATGTGCACCCCACTCACTAACAGGAGCCCCGGGGGGAGTCAGAGGGGCTAAAAAGTACCTAGAGTTCAGTTCTAAACTAAACTTTCCATGCAGAGGAATACTGGAGGTTGACTCCCCCCACTTCATTGGTTTAATGGAACAGTCCGGCATGTAGGAAGTTTCGCCGTAACACCACATGTGAAGAAAAAATTACTAGAATTCATTTTAACGCTTTGAACAATTAATGGGGGTCAAGAAGACGTGATATTTCGATAGAAACCTGAAAACCTTTCTATCAAGCATCATTAGTCACCTTGATTTAGAGTGTGTGTGAGCATCATGACCATAAACAGCATGAGTCCAAGCAGTCATTTAAGTAAGCTAAAGTAAAGAGCAAGATCTAGTCACAGGACACAAAAGTAGTTCACAGAAACACAAGTTGATTGAGGCGGAGAGTAAACACGATACTCTGAATATCATGTTCTCGAAACAATTTATTCAATTCAATTTTATTTACTGATATAAATAGATGGACGGTTGCAATGTCAACTGCCAGTGGTCTCTACCGAATGTCAGAGCAACTAGCAGCGTGCGTGTGCGTCTTCGCTTAGCAATAGAAGTTGCTTACTAACTTATAATAGACGTTGCTGTAGATTTTTTGAGACGAGTCCTCGGTTCACTTAAAAAAGAAAAACGACCAAAAAACAAACTGAAACTGAACCACTCGGACACATGCGCTTATAGGAAAATAATCAATCCGGGTGGTGTGATGTGGCTTGACCTGAAGCGGAATTATTGTGACCGCGCCAAAGTTGATGATTTTCCTATAACAGCACCTCCTGAAGTGTTTTATTAAGTAAATGAACATTGAATCACTGATGCACACTGATACACAACTTGCACTGACAAACACACACACATAGTGATGCACAGTAAAGCACTGGAGCGCAATTAAAATGGTAATGCGAAGTTTGACAACCTTAATAGGAAGAAGAAAGGGGAAGGGGAAGACAACGTGGTATCGAAAGACGAGCAGAAACAAAAGGAGAAAAG
>JAOVYU010000063.1:7361587-7372139 GCA_025674565.1 Synodontis membranacea | reverse complement strand
CTTCATTGGTTTAATAGCTAGGAGCCAAAACTACAGAAAGAAAGAAAGAAAGAAAGAAAGAAAGAAAGAAAGAAAGAGAAACCACTGTGACAGCAAAGGAAAAAAATAAATAAAATTTGCAGGAATGAAAGATAGATAGAAGTGTTATAAAAAAGAAAGAATTAAAGAAGGGAGGGAGGGGGAAAAAAGATGAGCGAGAAAGAAAGATAGAAAGTGAATCGAAGGGTGAAGGGAAGAGATATTCACAATGGTATAACAAAGTTCAGGAAGAAGAGAGAAAGGAGGGATAGTGGGATAGAGGTGCTTTGCTCATCACAGAAAAGTGAGAGAAATTACAGTAATAATGAATTTGATTGACAGCTATTCATACTGAACACAGACACATTACATGTTTTAGCTTCTTACCTGAATTTGGGCTTGTCTTTACTAACCACGCCCACCTCCAGCTCACTGGCCTTAAAGTCCATCGATAAGACAGACGAGAGGCAGGAGATCGCCAACTACAGGAGAGGAGGAGAACACAGCACTCAAAGACACATCAAGGATGCATTCTAACATTGTTTTTAGTCAAAGGCTTGAGTCAATGTCATTGTACACTTCAGAATGAAATTTTTTATTTTTATGCAAGTTCAAATGAAACTTGTGAATTTGGGTTGCGATTTTATTGCAGGGATCCAGATTCATGCCAAGATGTGAAGAGCAGCAGGCGGTTTTGTCTCTGCAATGGTGCAGTAACGGTGGAATCAAGACAAAATCATTGGGAATATCAGCGTTTTCTTCAGATATGTTGTATCAAAAAAATTTCATATGACTTAAAATACTTCGCATCAAGCGCTAATCAAACTTCCTTGTATTCTGTCGTACTGGAAAACATTGTTTATCTGGATCATATTTTTTAGAAATACGACCAGCTTCGAAGTTACAAAGAAATTTGTTCGTTTGACCGAACGTGAGTTCCTGATACGAAATCGTAGGTTCCGAGGTTATTAAAAAAAAAATAAAAAACAGTATTGAAACTCTGGCAGGTTTATGTTAGGAATAATTCCATTACACACAACTAATGTCAATGACACATTTATGTGTAATGTAATGAAGCAAATATTTATTTAGCAATTTTTTTTTTCAATTCCAGTTTTCTCAGTGCATGGATGCTGTTGTACCTGTACTGTCCTGTCGAAAGTAAGCTCTGGTCTTTTCTTAATTTTTTTCTCCAGGTAGCTGTTGGCCTCCGTCTGCTTGGCTCCGACAGCCGTGGCGTGAAAACCGCAGAAATACCCAGCCGGGTCACACTTATACAGGACAGGGCCGTGCTGAGGATCCACGGCTATCAGCATCATACCTGATGTAGGTCAAGGCAGGTTTTGTGATTTTGCACATGAAATAAACAGGAATTCATTATAAACCGCACTATATGGACAAAGGTTTGTGGCCACCTGATTATGACACCAATATGTTGTCCTTCTCCAAGCTGTTGACACAAAATTGTAAGCACACAATCGTTTAGGATGATGTTGTGTGCCGTATCATTACAATTTCCCTTCACTGGGACTAAGAGGCCCAAACCTGTTCCAGCATGACCATGTTCCTGTGCACAATGAACATGGTTGGTGTAAAAGAACTTGAGTGGTTCTACACAGAGCCCCCACTGAACACCTTTGTGATAAACTGAAATGCCGACTGCACCCCAGGTCTCCTCACCCAACATCAGTGCCTGACCCTCACTAATGCTCACGTGCTGAATGGACACAAATTCCCACAGACATGCTCTAAAATCTAGTGGAACACCTTCCCAGAAAAAAATGGAGCTTATTATAACAGCAAAGGGACGAAATCTGAACTGGGATGTTTGACAAAGCTCTTATGAGTCTTATGGTCAGTACACAAACTTTTGTCCATATAGTATATAATATGCATTTGGTCTTGAAATAATCATCGCATAAGTAGCTAGTGTTTCCTAATTTCAGATCCATGTTCTGAGACTACAAAATATTTAAGAGGGTGAATACTTATGCACTGTAGGACAGAGCAACAGTGTCTAAGGCTGAGCATGAAATAGTAAAGAATGAACAGGACGTGGACTCACAGCAGCCCAGAGGCCTCATCTCAGCATTTTGCGTGTAAACCTGTGAGATATCAGCGATGCGTCGGCACAGCATGTCCGCCGTGATGTCATACCCAAACTTGTACTTCCACTCAGCGGCTTCCACTCGGGCACGGTGCACCTGAGAGCGGCTGTCGGCTACAGAACACAAAACTTCAGTCATGTGTGTGTGTGTGTGTGTCTTTATATAGACAATGGTGTAAAATGAGAAGATGAGAGCCTCACCATAATGCCCAGTCATCACACACCCAATACGTGGCGTGAGGCGGAACATGTTTGAAATCGTAGAAGCGTCGAGAAGCTTGTCCTGCACGTGTGAGGCGAGAGAATAACCAATAACACACACACACACACACACACACACACACAACAAAATTACTCTATTACAGAGTGCAATTTAAGAACACTCTGCTTTCTCTTTCTTTCCATTTTTGTGCAACTTTAAAGCCCACCTGAACACTGAAATCAAAATGAAATAAATCTTACCTTTCTTACTCCAAATGTTGGTGTATGACGTTTGCATTCTATAAGTCTTTATTCTATAACTTATTGTCACTATATCTCAATATAAATTCTTCCATCTTGTAGCCCTGAAAGCTTAGCGACAGGTGTGTGTGTGTGCTCAGACGGGATTGGAAATAAGGGACTGAAATTAAAGATCGTAGTTAACTCGACTCCCATATGAACCTTTTTACAAACTATCTTCATTCCCATGAATTCTGATTATGTTAATGTTCTTAAGAATTTTTTTTTTTTTTAATAATAAATACGCTCGTATTTAGCATGATACTCAAGGTCCAATATCTGAATATCTAAATGAGAGTTTGAGATACTTCTGGGTTTTTGTTACACCGAGACGTACTGGAATTTTCTTCTGTGTGACGACGATGGCGCATTCTTGTCCCCTGATGCCCACGGAGGTCAATCCGCTCTGACTGATGGCCTTAAAAGCATACTCTGAGGAAAAGAAAACACACACAAAGCTTAATAACGGGATGTCAAGATATTTTTTTATGCAATTTCCTCAGCAGTCTGGAAATAAAGTGTACGCTACGTACTGTATATACCGCAGTTATAGTCAGACGACATCGAATGAAAAAAAACATGATGCCGTCCGTGATGGAAAATGTTTTTCCCACATTCTTTTCTTTTCTTTTCTTCACACTCAATAAATTATTTCAATTAGATAATTAGCTCGGTACAGTCCGGTTAAGCTAATATTAAAATTGTTAGCAAAACTAGCTAAGATTATCTGACTGCTCTGAGGTACCATTTAACAGAACTATGAATTGTATATTTTATTAAAAATAAAAAAGCTTTAAATTACATAATTGTACTGTTTTCGAGTCAGATATAACGTGTAAAAATGGTAAGCACCCTAGTAAGCCAAAGACAATTCAAGTTGCTAGTTTATTTGTTTTCTGACTTGCTAAATTTAAAAAAATAAATTTTGAGTTATCTGGAAATGTTCAAGGGCTTAATGCTAGCTAAGCTAAAGTTTTGTTAACTAGTTAAAACTAACCAAACAAAGTCACAAATGGGTAAATTGGGGTGGGATGTTTATTGGTTACTGTTCATGAAACTAACCTAACTAACCTAATTTAACCTAATTTTACTAACTCACTAGTCATGCTAGGAGGCTAAGCTAAGATTTCGAAGGGTTAGCCTCTGACTAGCCAAGCTATGCTAGCTGCCCTGACGATGACATGACAGTCCGAAACTTTACTCGATCTGCATGGGTCTAAGGCACATGAAAGTAGTGCACTAGAAAGGGTGTAGGAGGCATGAGTCCATAGATTATTTAATAAAACAATCATTATTAAAAGTAAGCCCTAGTTATATAGTGCACTTATGACTGGAGGTTTTGGAGCTTTTCTTTTTTTCAACAGACACACAGGTGTGTGTTTTCACCTGCCTAATAAACCATACCAAATCTACAGCTACAAAATTATAGCATAAAACCAAAGCATTAGACACATCTGATGTTTTGCTATAATTTTTTAAAAATAAATACATAAATAAATAAATAAATGAAGCGTCAATCATGTCCCAATCGTATTCTTCATATAATAACCCCTGGGTAGTGTGTTAGGGATCTTACCGACTTGATATAATCGACCTTCTGGAGAGAAGATGGTAATGTGGCGATCAAAACCAGCGTTTGAACCCCGAGACATTGCGAATAAATGTAAAAAAAAAAATGTAAAAAGTACAGATAATCCTACACAATTCAGAGTTTAAACACTGAGAGGACAGATTCCTGAACGCTTGTGTGCTCAAAGCGGCTTTCCTGTATGTGTATGTATGTGTGTGTTTTTTTTCTTTTTTACTTTCACTTTCTTTTTAAACCGCCTTTGCCTGCGTTCGAGCGCGTGCCTCACGTACTTCCGTACTAGACAGTACGCCAGAAATTGTAGCCACGCCTCTACGTAGCCAACGACACGCGCGTACTACTGAGTAACCTAGTATGCGGTTTCTGATCGTTCTCCTATAAAACAAAAAGGGAAGTCAAGAGCTCTCAGAAGGAAGTGTGGATTTTAAGGTAGCGTCCATCTCTAACGCCTATAGGGTCTTCATGCACATTCTATTAAACACCATAGAGGTATAAATAACTTTAATTCAATGAGTAGCTATACAACTGCAACATTTGTGACGTCACATAAACCACACTTTTATGTCAGAATAAAGTAGGTGGCTATAAAAGAAGTAAAGAGTGTAAATAAAGAGTTTTAAAGTCATTTATTTTCTTTCAGACGTGCATGTATTTATATTCTTTCAGCGTTTCATATTTGAATATTAATGTCAAAGAGTAAAATTTTGCCTTGCATTGGCCAGAAATTCAAAAGTAAAATGATCAATACACACTTATTATTATTATTTTATTTATTTATTTTTTTAATAAAATAGGCTACTATGCAAGTCATTCTATTGTTATTGCTGGAATATATTTCAAATAATAGCATACTATATTCTAGGACAATTACATATAGGTGAATAAAATGCAAAATAGTATAGAAGGATTTATATATATATATATATATAATTACTGCTTCTTTGTTTTAAATTTATGTGCTGCACTGTAACATCTATAGTGCCAAATATAGTCTACATCTATAGAAATATAATCAATATATATTTTTTTTTGTATAACTGTTTTTTTTGTGCGACATTTCAGTACAATAATGTAAAACTGTTTATAAAATTCGCAATAACTTTAAATATGCGTTAAGGCTAGACTCTGGCTCCTCCTCTCGTGTCCTGAGAGCCTGAGCACCTTGGTGTCCACTCTCCGGCTTTCTCTCGGAGCTTTTCTGGAGGTCGGAGCGGACATGGCGGGCCGGAGAGTGGGCTTCTGTCTGAGCGTGAAGAAACGGCGGAGGATGAACTTGAGCGCGTTCGCTCACCTGTGCGCGTGAGAACCCCCTTAAGTTAATTAACGGAAGTTTCAGTTGAGCGCATTGCGTGGCGTATAAGGAACCCACCATTGCACATTCTATCCTATATAGCCAACTTGTACAGGAAGGCGTATTAATTAATTAAGTAATTACTGTAGTGCTCTTTTACAGAACACTCTAGGCCTAGTGGACTATTTGCTGCACCATTTAGTGCACTTTAAAGGGAGCAGGACGGTTCCTAATATGGAGTAGAACTTGTTAATTAAATTGTAGTCAAGGTTATAAGCCCTTAAAATTCACACTGTTCTTGGATTAGATGTGTAGTGCTTTACTTGGGGCGTGACGTCATTATAATACCCTTTGCATGTAGGTACAGTATGAGTATGGAGTAGTATATGTAGTATACCCAGTGTGCTTATATAGGCTGTTAGATAGGATTACACTCCCTACAGACCATATATTGCACTTATAAGCAGTAGAGAGCTGAAGCCAAATTTGCATTTTTATTAGACATCTAGTACTAAATAGTGTGTATATGCAATATATTTGTCTATTATAGACTCAGTAGAATGGATATGCTGCTATTAATGTGGTCATGTGGTTTCTAATTACAATACATAACAGAACTTTTTACATGGCAAAACATATACCCGATGTATTGTACTAGATGTCTATTAAAAAAATAATAATAATTAGGATTCAGTTCCAGACTCCCAATAATGCATATGCATTGATGTCCGAATATTCTGACACCACACTGAAGATCATCAGAGTTCAAATCCAGACGATGTCACATTGGTCTATGGCCAGAAGTCCTAAACAGTAATATTGGCCATGCTCTCTGAGTGGGAGGAGCATAATCTCACTCCCCTCTTGTCAGTCACAGCAACACTGGCCAGTTGAGTGCATCAGTAAGCTCAGATGATACTCTGATCTCTCGATTTTATCTAGCTTTAGGCTTGATATTTACATTTACATCAAGCTGTCATTAATGAAAAAGGGGGATATACAAAGTTTTAAGTCATAAATTAAAAATTAATACAAAACAGAAGCATCTTCACAAGTGGCCTCGTACTTTTGTGCCCCCACTCTATTTCATACTGTAGGTACTGCACGTATAGGGAACATGGAGCTGAATCCCAATTACCTTTTTGTTATTAGGCATCTAGTACACTAAAAAGGGTACATGTAATATATAGATTAAGTAGAACAGACATTAGTGTATATGTTGATATTAATGTGGTCATTTGGTCTCTCTTTAGAGGCAGAAGTATTGAGGTGGTTGAGGTAAGTCAATGTCAAAGTCAATGTCAAAGTGAACTTTACTGTCATCTTTCAATATAAAAGTATATAGAAAAACGAAGCTCAGAAGCTTACAATAAGTCTTTGTTAATGGCTCATTTGATTTTATTTAGCAATTTTTTTTGTTATTAATTAGACATTTTACATAAAAGTTACTTAATTCGAGTAAACTGAGTCAAATAATAAGTAAATTCAAACAATGGGACAAACAATAAATCGAATAATCAGGTCATAAACTTGTGAATTAGTGAGTCAATCAAAGAGTCAACCAAAAATTGAATCAATCAATGAGCCAAACAGTGAGTAAGACAATAAGTCAATCGGTTAGTCTATTATTCACTCAAACAATTAGTCAATGAAAGAGTCAGTTACTTAGATAATAAGTAGTCAAACATTGAGTCAATCAATGAGGAAAAAAATGAGTCAGTCAATAAGTCGATCATTGAGACAATAAAACAGTGAGTTAATAAATATGTGAGAAATTTGTCAAGGAGTCAAACAATGTCAGTTTTTTGGGTCAAACAACTAGTCAATCAATGAGTCTAATAATGAGTAAATTTATGAGTACATTAATGGGTCAATAAGTCATCTGTGTCAAACATTGAGCCAATCAATAAGTCAAGCAATTAGTCAATCAATGAGTCCAATAATGAGTAAAACAATGAGTCAATCATTGCATCAGATGATAAGTCAGTCAAGGAGTCAGCCCAACAATGAGTCAAATAAGTACTTAGCCAATCACTTAGTCAATCAGTGAGTCAATCGATGAGTCATAGTCAGCTGTCTATCAATAATAATGAAGTATGAATTATTGATCATTCAGCTGGTCCTCAGGATAACAAGGGTAGGATCAGGAAATGGGGCTTGGGGTAACAAGGGACAGTAAGAAAAGATAAAGTGGAGTCAAAAGTGTCAGTGTTCTGGTCACACACATACACAAACACTCTGTCTCTCTGTCTATTGCAGGTGGCTTTGCTTTCATTCCTGTGTTCACTGTCAAAGACACCTGCAGCCACCAATTCTACACATCTCACAACCCCTCTCTCTCTCTCCCTCTCTCTCTCTCTCTCTCTCTCTCTCACACACACACACACACACATACACACATTGTCTGTCATAATCACTAACCAATGTAAGATAGCAAATTGTGTGAACACAGATGAAAACTGGTAATGACTGATAATGAGAGACACATACTTATTTTTCCACTCAGATAGACCTCAGTCGACCGATGGAGTCTCAGGGCCCATTCAACATTATCATACACAAACTCTCTGATGTGATTGTAGAGGCAGAACATGACAGCCAATCACAGCAGCTTCTCGACAATTTCCAGGTAACACAGTCATTTGATAGCATGTCATTTGGTAACAGTTCATTTCGTAACAGTTATACAGGGTAAAATTAACAAGCTGCATTAAAAATCGCTCCCTGGAAAGTGAGACTCAATGAGGAATCAGCACCTTCAATCAGGACACCTAATCAGATAATACAGTCAAATCATCCAATCAGATAACCTGAGAGGTGACTGATTTTATTCTGTCATCATCATGTGCAATTACACCATCCAATTTTTTTTCCAAATAGGTAATCCAATAAGATTATCCAATCAGATCCTCCAACAGGTCATCGGTCAAAGTATCCAACAGGCCATCTAATAGATCACCAATTAGGATCATCCAACCGGATAAGACAAAAAGATCTAATCCAAAACTCCTTCAGTCTGCTTCTCTAGTCCAGATGATCCAACAAGTAACTGATTAGATCCCTCAGCTAGGTCACAGAGCATATACAAATTACACTATCCAATTAGATTGTAAAATCAGATTATCAGATTAGATTAGTAAAACCTCCAATTTGTTAATCCGAAAGGTCATCCTATAAAATTATCCATTCATTCATTTAGGTTATCCAATACATGATCCATTCACATCATGACATCAGGAAACTTTTTAGAGATTCTCCAGTAGGTCACAAATCAGCCTATATAATTAGACTTCCCAATTAGATCATTTAGTAAGACATCCAATTAGTTCATCTGCTTAAATGAACTGCCAATTAAGCAATGCAAATGGTTTATGCACTGTGATCCAATTAAATCCAATCAGATGAAACAGATCACCCAAAAGATCATTAATAATATCATCCACTTACATTCCTTTATCATTATTTTTCATTATATCTATTACATTTTATATTAGATCCTTTATCAGATTATTAGATAATTAGATGTATGTCTATGAGTGTGTGTGTGTGTGTAGTCTCTTGTGAGACATATATATATATATATATATATAGATAGATAGATAGATAGATAGTAAGTTTTTATTTTATTTCAGACTTACGTGTCCACACACCCTCACACTGTTCTGTTGGATCCATTGCCGGCCATGAGACAGTTACTGGACCGCTTCGCCTCATACCACATCATCAGCAAACTACAGAACACACAGCAAGGTCCGACACACACTCTCTCTTCACACACACACATTTGAAGTTCATTTTTACATTTTGCTAAAAAAATATATATATATTTGTCGTGGTAATTTTTCTTTTTGCTCCTTCTAATAAAGGAAAGAGTATTTGCTGCCCTCCATATCTAGAAATTAACACCACCGACATCTCAGCCATCCAGGAAGCAGTGGACAGGAAGCAGCTCACTTACCCTTTAAGTCAGTCAAGCTACTAACATTAACATTGTATATATATACAAGATAAACAAGCAAATTTGCTTACTGGGTAAACATTTACTCTAAATCCACTACTAAAATGATCAGGCATGCTAATTTTTAAAGAAAGTTTGTAGCTAACAAAAACTAGCTAGCTAGCAAACAGTGTCATGCTAGCAATTAAAAGCACACGTTGATTATATAGTTTATTCTGTAGAGCTAGCTAGCCGTTTGGGTGAAGTTTTACCTTAAAACCAGTTCTAAAAATGAACTAACGTGGTATTTCTTAGCAATTTTCCTAGTTAACACTAACTAGCCAACTAGCTAAAAAGGTAGTGCTAACAAGTAAAAGTACATTTCTTTTTATACCTTATGTAGCTTTCTGGGTAAAGAAATTAACAATTGGTGATAAATTATCAAGCATGCTAGTTATAATTGAAGTTTCTAGTGAAGACTAACTAGCAAGTTATAGGACTGTAAACCATTTCCAGTTTGCTAATGTGTTGTATTGTTTTCTAGTCTGTAAAACCAGGGTGGCCCACGGTTCCCGCTCACATGAGGTGTGTTCATTAGGTTAAAATTGAGTTTTCAGTCATTTCGTTTTTTTGTTTAGTTTTAACATTAACAATACTACAACAACATGTCTTTCACAATCGCCGTTACTGTACTCCAGAGGGTCCACTGGGTGTGTCCCAAATCACCTTACTCATGACTTAGGTCATGTCAGTTTTACACGCCACAGTGCATTATGGGTATTCTCTCCCTGTAGATGTCTCTAATCTTCAGTCACTCCGGTCTGAGAGACGCCCGTCCTCCCTGTGTTCTCCAGAGTTTTGTGAATCACGGTGCCGTGCTACACAAAGTGTTTGTGGTGGGCGAGCAACACTTCACTGTGGAGCGACCGTCGCTCAAGAACTTCCCCACTGGTCCCTATGGTGAGTGAGAACTACCACAATCATGGCTTTATTTCAGTAACATTTTCAATATGCCATTGTCAAGTCAGCATAAGTACGATTCTATATCAACCTTTATCAACCTTATGTTCACACTAGAATGTAGACATGAACCAATCACTACTATATATA
>JAOVYU010000063.1:7340913-7351754 GCA_025674565.1 Synodontis membranacea | reverse complement strand
GAGAGAGAGATATGAAAGAGAGAGAGAGAGAGAGAGAGAGATGGAGAGAGAGAGAGAGATGGGGAGAGAGAGAGAGAGGGGGAGAGAGGGGGAGAGAGAGAGAGAGAGAGAGAGAGAGAGAGAGTGAGTGTGATAGAGAGTGAGAGAGTGATAGAGAGGGAGGGAGGGAGAGAGAGAGAGAGATGCATCAAAATATAATAAAAAAACATGCTTTTTAGATTTTGGTTACTACGGCAACAAATAGTGGTCCTTATTTATAAACCTGGAAACTAATGGATTTATTTATAAATATTTATTATATTCACACTGTGAAGTCTCTATGAAAAATACATCCTCAGGAAAATTCACTAAGTCTTAGATTTATTTGAAGAATATTTGCTTAATGTGTAGGCCTAAAAAAGCAGCTGGACGCCATCATAAGAACGATACTAAAACCATAGCAAAGCCATTCCATCAGAGATTAGAGTTAATGACTAACGGTTCAGGTTAGGGCTAAAGGGCTGAGGATCAGGGTAAAGGTTAGGGTCAGGAATGAAAACCACCCCGAGGTATTTCTCTTACTCCACTTCATATTTATAACAGCTGATCTTTAGGGATACGCTGCCAAGACCTAGCAAAACTACTCGCTTGTGTAATTTAGTGTGCTAAACCTTTACAGTGTTTTGATGTCAGTTTGGCAATCAATCAATCAATCAATGAGCTGTGATTTAAGATTTTGCATTTGTATGGCAAGAATCAGTGTAAACTTTCCAGAAAAGGGTTTTGTGTGAAAGCAACAATCAAACTTGAGGGTATGTTTAGAACACACTCCAATACCAAAACATACCAGCGCATGTCAACAAGCTCAATATCAAAACACATCATCCAATTTCAGTCAGCTGCGAGCATTAGGTTTAAAAAGAAAGCATTAGATTTAGGTGTAAGATCAGGAGTATGCTCACTATGACAGTAATATCTATTGTTGTATATAGCTTACGCTGTATATTAGTACTGCAGTGAGTAGCACAGGCCTGTCACTAAAACATAGTTATCCTTTCATGATGTTAGCAAATCCTTTTTTTTTTTTTTTTTTTTTTTTTTTTAAAGTGGACTTGATTACTTTAAACATACATTATTCATATATATCCCACATCAAAGTGACTAAACATGTTCCAAAAGTGCAAGGAACTAGTCTCAACCTGGCAACCCTGCTCTGGGGAGGCGTGGCCTGCAAAGGCGAAGGAGGAGCTGTCCACGGAGACGCGGTGCTGAAACACACACTTGCTCTATATGTGTGTGTGTGTGTGTGTGTGTGTAGCAGGAATGGAGCTTAAACAACAAGGACACTGTGTCATTGACTTTCCCTCTATACATTTACATATTCTTACATATTTAAAGTGATCTTGTATAGTACACTGTTTTTAATTATTATTATTAGAAATCCACTGCCATTTATTTGGAAACATCTTCTGAATGAAGACGTTATGGCGTAAAATCCTTAACCCTCAAATGCATAGTAAGATATTAAGATTTTAATTCCTAATCAAACTTGATTATGGATTAAAATTGAATTGAATTTTAAAGCGAGCTGCAGTTTTATACCCGACTCAGGGTGAAGCATTAATTCCAATTTATGAACGAATAACTGCGATTTATATTGTTTCTACCCGGGCATTACGTACACTTGGATTCTTTTTAAAGCTGTGCTTTTTCCAGATACAAGATCTGATAAAGCCACAGCGCTCTGTGAGGTTTAGACGTGGATTGTTCCATTATTATCTAGTTCATTGGTCAGTGAAGTTTGAAAGATGAAGTCTGACAAAGTCCAAGTCAGAAAGACTGCAGATTTGGGAACAGAATTTGCCCAAATGGTACCAACTAACCTTGTGAAATGCCAGAGGGAGTCATATAAACATGAACAGAAGCAACGGAAGCTGTTATGATATAAAACGTGTTTGATTATTGCATTGATTCCAATCATTTACGCCACAGCACTGATGAATTCTGATTGGTCAGGAGGAGTTGGTTAATTTAATACACTGGACAGTTCACGTTAATATTAACGCACTCGTTTAAAAAAAGCATTTCATCATTAATGTGGTGAATCTTCCTGTAAGGAAATACTTATGTACCATTTAAGTAAGGAGTCTCCAGTGTCAGAGGTAAAACTAAGCAAGTTTTCCACTTTTGTGGTTTCTTGGTAACATTACAAGTTGTTTTAAGTATTAACCGCAAGAGAGAGAAAAATAACCACAGGAGCAAATATATTTTGTGGACATTCATGTAAACGTAACTATTAAAGGATAAAAAGTTTTAACTGTTGGCAAATTACTGTGTAAGAGATCTTCGACCTTCACGGGTTAAGTTGAACGAGCTGCTCTTTTCCACACACACACACTCCCGCTTGAGCTCAGTCGTAAATACACACTTCCAAATCACACAGGAGACTCGAACAGGGTTCCGGAAATGGTGTCTCCAAAGTTACCAAAAAAATAAAAGGAAGGAAAAGTGAAACAAAGATTTCAGAAACATATATTTCATGGAAGTTTTACTAGAAAAAAAAAACGAAAAAAACAAAAACAAACAAACAAAAAAAAAAAAAACAGATCAGGCTCTGCATGAAATTAAAGAGCAAATTTGAGACCTGTACACACTACTCTCAGAGTTTTCTTTTTTTAATGGCCTTTAAGACTTTTACAGTTCATCACGCTAGCAGGCTGTACCATTGGAGGTTATTATAGGAGACCCAAAACAAAAAAATATTTTATATATATTTATATATATGTGAGCACCTTTTTTGTGTTGAGAGTCATAAAATCTCTTGACTGTAAAGGGAGGGAGGATGAAGAGTAGGGGGGGGGGGGGAAAAAAAACAAGGGGGGGGTTTTAGAGAGAGAGAGAGAGAGAGAGAGAGAGAGAGAGAGAGAGAGAGAATGAGGTGAATGAAAGGGTGTATAATTGGCATGTCCCTTGAGAAAGAAAAAAAGGAACGTACGAGTCCAGCTCCGCCTTTTATAGAAAAAAATAATAATAATAATACAACCCTCACAATCGGCTGCTTCATAAAGATCAGTTTTAAGTGTCTCTCTGCTTTGTAAACACATCAATGCAAGAAATAACGATTTTGAAAGCTTCTTATGCCTTAAGTTTGAGCGAGTCACGTCAGCCAAACTCTGCTGTAGCATCTGTAGTGATCAGTTACTGATTTTTTTTTCTCCCGCAAAAATGCAAGTGCCAAAACATGACGTCCTATATAAAGGGGACAGGTTCGCCCAAAACTGAAATGTCTGCGATTGCTTAAAAAAGCTGCACGACTGCATATTCCTTACGTTTATTTGAAGTGCGTAATTTGGATTAAGACGTGTATCTAGTGAAAATGTCTCCACTATGCATTAAGTCAAGACTGTAAACCCCTACAATGGTAAACAAGCTGACTAAATTTTCAGATCATGGCAATTTATCCACTGACAACACTGATTGTGATTTGAGCCAGATGCAAGTAACAAGGGCGGAGCTTAGGTTACCTCCAATCAGACAATCACTGAGCTAGCCTTTTGTTCACTTCTTGGGCCGTCTGGTACTAAATAACTCTCGCACGCTTCATCTTCTACAATCTGACCATCGCGCGTTCACTTCCTGGAACATCAAAAGTCTGTGACTCGTTGCGCTTCAGGACCGAAGCTGCATCACTCAAATCGTTCTCCCTGCTCAAGAGATTCATCATCACACAACAGTAATTACTGGTACAAAAAAAAAAAAGTTTGTGTTGCTCTTAATTAAAAAAAAATTATAATAATTCTGCCAACGGAATTCACAAAGTGCCCAGAAGCTTCTCATGCAGCGTGTCAGCATGGTGTGCGTGTGTGTTTGTGTGTGTGGGGGACACAATTTCCACCTGCATTTCCTTAAACCAGTCTCTGATGTAATCAGTATGCGCCGCTGACTCCTCCCACTGAAAGCAGACCATCATGTTGTTCCACCTCGTCTCATAAGTAAAGCAAAATATTCAAAACGAATTATTCAAACACTGATCCTGTTACATGAAAGTGATCAGGTTTAGTAT
Source organism: Synodontis membranacea (assembly GCA_025674565.1). Classification (NCBI taxonomy): domain Eukaryota; kingdom Metazoa; phylum Chordata; class Actinopteri; order Siluriformes; family Mochokidae; genus Synodontis; species Synodontis membranacea. The sequence continues at coordinate 7,347,712 of JAOVYU010000063.1, read as the reverse complement.
CTTGTTAGTACTTTGCTACTAATCAAGTATCTCGTTTATTTATTTATTTAGTGGCTTAAACGTTGATGTCTGCTGAACACTAGTGACGACTCCGTGGAAGTCAAAGCAGGAGTCAGAGGTGCACCATGATAGCATCACAAGGCAGCGACTGGTTAAAAGGAAGGAACTGTTGGTCGACGTTCATAGTGAAGAAGACTGCGTTCACGAGGACTGTTTGGACCTCACCAGGATCATCTCTTATTGGCTGACGACTGCATGAGCCAGCATATTGTTCTCACTTAAATGAATAGTGTGGGGTTTTTTTGGGACAATAAAAAGTCCTTGTGAACGCAGCTTAAACATACAGGTTGTTCAGGAACCGTGTGTGTGTGTGTGTGTGTGTGTGTGTACAACTCCTGGATGAACGACAGAACAGGCCAAGAGCCCTTAAAATCAGCACCAATCATTTGCTCTCCTCTCAAACCCGCAGAGCCGAGCTCACTCCATCATGCCCCTTCCCCTTTCACACACACAGTTCACCCCGGTCTGAGGAGCCCGTCTGAGACTCGGACAGCAAAGTTTCTCTTTGCTTCCCTTCCTCTGGGATGTGAGCAGGATGCTGCACACACGCCACCTCCTCTCATATAATAGTCATCTGTATTCCATTTATAATAAACTTAGTATAATAAAGTAGAAAAATATCAAGAGCACATGTACATGGTTCAATTTCTCGTTGTGTTTCTGTAGTGAATTGTTAGATTTTTTTTTTTTTTATAAGCATGGGTTGAACGTTCCAGGCCGCACATGCGTGAAGTGAAAATTTCCTTTATTTTTTTCCCCACTTTTGCTTCGTATGTTCATATTGTTGACGTTTTGTCCATTCCATCTGCAGAGAGAGAGAACGAAAGAGAGAGAGAGAGAGAGAGAGAGAGAGAGAGAGAGAGAGAGAGAATTAATATGTTTCAGTGTAATGCTGGATTTACACTCTTCCTGTTGGGGCTTTTGATCGTCACGCTGAGACAAGGTGTTTTTTGTTGTTGTAATTAAAGCTATTAAATGCTGTTGGCCGTACCTCCTAAGGCGTGTTCAGTCATACTGAGGCACAGTGACTCCAGCGTGGGGTTGATCTCTAGGTCAGTCCCTGGAACTGGGCATTCTGGGAAAGTTAAAAAAAAAAAGCAGCAAACGAGTCAAGCACGAGAGAAAGATCGAAAGTATGTGCATATTGACAAGTACAGGGAGTGTGCGTGCGTGCGTGTACCTGGTTGCTGAAACAAAAGCATGGTTTGTGGAGATGTGTGTACAGGGAGGGAGTGTGTTCTCTGTACGGAGCTCCGGCTCTGACTCGGCATGCTGTTACTCCCTCCAGGATTCCCAAACCACAAGTTCTAAAACACACACCACATCATCACACAATCTCAATCATCTCTCTCAGACAGACAGACGAACGGACAGACGGACGGAAACCCACACTCACCTGTCTGCCCTGCGCGTTGAGGGCTGGCTGGTTGGCGAGTGAGTGTCGTGGAGAGTGTGTGATGATGCCCATGCGGCTGGGAAGCGGAGCTCCACGAGGGGGCAGGGGGAACTGTCTCTGTACTCGCCGAGACACGCCTCCACCCACAGAGCCTGCTGTGGGCAAAGAGTTCGAACCGTGCGCCCACCTAAATACAACACACACAGTTACCTTTCAGATTCTCTGTGCGTTCTTCATTGTTCACACAGCAGACTTTTTTTGTTTTATCCAAGGTTACTGGGACGTAAAGCAGAACCCAAAACTCAAGGAACCCCCACCACTAATTCTCTCAAAGTTAACACACTGAGACAGAATGTGTGCACTAGGGTGAGAAGAAAGGGAGCGAGTGAATGAGACGGACCCTTTCTGTCGGTACACGGGCATGTCCTGCATGGCTTTCCGTGGGAAAAGGCGGAGCAGCTTCAGCACTTGCTGCTTCCAAGATGCCAAGCGCTTCTTCTGCGTCTCCGTGAACGCCTAAAGACCAAACACACACACACACACACACACACACACACACACACAGTCATGAGGAAAATTACGAGGGCACATCTAATGCACAAAGTTGCATACTCGAACTTCCTCCTCCTGAATGCAATACAGCGATATTTAAATGTAGTCATGATATTAATACCGCGAACTACACCACTCAAAAAAAAAAAAAAAAAAGACAAATGACTTCTCTAATTCATAAAAGTAGAGTATAAATAAGCATATAAACGATTTAGCTAAATTTTTATTTATTTATTTTTTTTTTTTTAAAAAGGATGTTTTATTGTTTGACAGCCGGTAGGAGCAGGAGGTGTCAAATTATGTTAGAAAAAGTTCTAGGTACGTAATTTAAGTCTGATGCGAGTCTTTTCTGCAGAGACTCACCTCATGTGTTGAACACTTCTCGATGAGCTGCAGGTAGCAGCTGATGTTCTCCTCGTCCGGCCGCGACACCAACAGCTGCGTACACACTGAAACACAACTGCCAAATTCACCACTGCCGTGTTCGTGTATAGCTGTGTGTATCTATGCGGCATATTTTATACAAACTACAAGCTACTCTGATGGATCACCTTTCCCCATCACACGCGTAAACTGCCCAGGAATGTCTCCTTCTGAGATGGGCGCGGATGAGGACTCCCCGTCACAGGTTGGAGGATTGTGGCTCTGAAAGCCCTCTACAGACGCATCTTTCTCATCCACAGGATTGGCTGCCTTGTCAGTGGTTGTGGCTCCAGGCTCCACCTCTCTCTGGGCAGCAGTGGGCGTGGTGTAGGCTTTGATGGGCGTGATGATTATCTGCTGAAGTTCCTGCAGGGCATTCCGGACGTTCCCGCCTTCAAGGATATCCTGTGGAAGATCGCGACGGTAAAGATTGCTGAATCGCACACAAAGAAAAAACGTGAATGAAGTGCAGGACTTTTTGTGAGACTCACCTTTTCAAGAGACTTGAGGACACTCTGTCGCTCTCTCAGCTTCTGAATGCTCAGCGCTATCTTGTGCCGCGCACCTTTGGTCACGTTCTGTAAAATGTAGCTAATTAAACAGAACTCTTCCCAAAACATGATCACCACCACTGATCTGATCAAGAAAATCACGCCTAATTTAAAATCACGCCTAATTTAATTAAAAAGAACAGGTCACGCCTTCTGCATAGAAAGACAGAAAGACTTACTGAAGGACTGTAAAAGAAAAATCACTGACCTGTGACTCCAGATGCTGTTCGGTAAGGACCATCATCTCCTCATAACTCATCTGGGAGAAAAGGGATGCATACTTGTGCAGACGGAGGCTCTTTAACCACGTGGGCACGTCTAGAACACGCACATCAACTTTTGACGGTTAGATTTCGTATTGAATAACAAACCGCATCACTAAAAAGATTTCAGGTATAGGACAAAAGCGCCACCTTTCATGCCGCTGCCATCTTCCTGGAACGTGTTCCGTGTGTTGGTTTGGTCCTCGGTTTGCTCGCTGCCTGACGAAGCGACACTGCCCTGTGGCGATAGCGGCGCATGTTCCGCCCCCGTTGCACCCTGGCGCCCTCCCACATCGTCCTGGCCCAGCCAATCAGAGCTGCAGCCCGGCTGGTTGGCAGGAACAAGAGACATCGACCGCGTCACTGAGCTCGGCTGTACCTGACCAGAAAGGCCTATGGGATAAAATCAGCAACCAATTACCACACTTAAAATGAAATAGGAACATCTGCTCATAAAGCTCCACTAATTACAGGTTTCCAAAACTACTCAGTAAATATGCGCATCCCAAACTACCGATCAGCTCCGTGACAATACGCTTCCCAAACTACTGACCGGGATCGCAAATATACACTTCCCAAAACTAAGGATCGGCAGCGCAATTAATCGGCACAGTGACTGTACGCTTCCTAAACCACCAATCAGCACCGTACTTCCCAAACTACCGATCCACACTGTAATTATAAGCTTCCCAAACTACTGACATTTTCCAAACATTTCCACACACCACTAACCTGTGCTGTTGCTGTTGATGGGGGAGGGCACTCCTCCTGCACTGGGAAAGGACACGTGCCCGTTCTGGCCGGCAGGCGAGCTACATGTAGAGGGCGGTTTATCATGCCAGGCATGTGCCACCTCCAGGGACTCGGTTGGACCTGTCCATTCGTCCGAGCCCTGTCGGGCATGATGGTGGTGGTGGTGGTATGGTCCAGGTGGTGGTCGAGCCGACAGGTGCTCCTCAAGGTGGCTGAGCCACAGTGCAAGGTTGGTGCGATCATCGAGTGTGGTGGCCGGGTGGATGAGGGCATAGGAGAGCAGTTGGCGGCTCTCCTCTACAAACAGGCTGCTCTCGATGGTGTGGCTCAGCACTTGCTGTAGCAGCTTCATGTATTCACACTTGGCCTCACTGTTACGTGGCTGCAGTAGGGGAAGATGTGACAGCAGCAGTGACACTGCCTTCTCTTTGGGCTCCTGCTGCCACTGGCTCACTATGGCTGGAGACAGAAAGGGTTTTTAATACATACTATGCCTAAGTAAAGTAAGGTATGCTCCTGAAAATTATCTACGAGCAGTGACTGAGATGTTATTACATACATTAGGGGCGGGACAAAATATCAGTACCAGAAAATACCGCATTACTTTGTCTTGCGATACACTGGTACCAAATATAAGACGGCTCCACATCTTTTCAGACTCACTAACCCCTCCCCCTCTACATTTCTTTACCAGACCTTTGGGAACTTGTGATTTCCCAATTCTGAATGAATTCTGTTTTAAAGAATGACTGAAATCCTGAAGAACATACCTGCATTGTTGGCCTCAGCCTCCAGTAAGTGTATCTCAGTGCAGTCGGCCAGCCAGTGCTCCAGGCAGATGTGCAGAAATCGTGCTTGGGTCCTCGAAACCCTCTTGAGCAGCGACAACAGTGCCACCGTCTGTTCGCATTCATTCCAGCTCTTAAACCAGTCCGTCAGAATCCCCACCTGGTCCCGGAACATCATGGCGAACCCTAACGGAGTCCTCTTGATTCGAGGGTTTAAAGAAAAAGGCTGTGGCCTTTATCGTAGGATTAGGAAAGGGGACGATGTTAAAGATGCCCCACAAAGGTTGGGAGTGTTACTGCAATAGTCTTACAGTCCACTCAGAAGCTGCATAAGAAAAGCTTCACATGGTTCTGGCCCGATTGAAGGGCCAGTGGCGCAGCGAAGGGGCAGTGAGAGGTCAGCCGTCAGCAGTTGCAGGGAACGTGAGAGATAGAATCCTGGAATGGTTCTTTACGATATTTTCTGAGATTGTTTTATCTCCACAGTGAGAGGCAGCAAGGGGCTACGGAGAAGCAGAACACACACAAAAAACAGAAACAGCAAGTAAGTCTGAAATCAGAGCTATTTAGCAGAGGATGAGGAGAACGGCTACACGTTCATTCCTTTCCACGTACTTCAAAGACTAGAACATCAACTTGTCTGACGGATTTCTGTGCTCTTCCCAAATCTCTTCTTTCCTCTAGCCTTCGCATGTTAACTGATTTTCATGGAAATTTGTACCCACTGTTTTTGAAACATCTAATACCTGTTGACTCTGACTGATTTCTGAAGAATAGCTACCGAGGCATCATCAGAGCATCGGAAAGCACCCCATGAGCCATCCTCCTAAATACACTCATGTTTTTGGGTGCTGAGAGGAAACCAGACTTAAAAGCTCAGGATAAAACAAAACCAAGATCCTGGAGCTACTTTTTCAGTACTAGAAGAATTTTACTGATGGCACGTGGATACCACAAGGAGTAGACAAGATTTGTTCTAGTACAGAACTAAACAGAGATGAGATGAGCAGCACTGCAAAAACATCTCCATACTGTTCACTACGATCATCATCCTTCTTCTTATGCGCATCAGATTACAAGTGTACTTAAAGATAATCGGCTTCACTGAGCAAATAGAGCACCTTAGTGCAGACTACAGCAACTCTTGAGTCAGGATTAGCAAGACGCACTAGTTAACCCACGACCAGGTATAGACTGAAAAGACTATAAACTTCCTGCAATGCATACGCTTCACCATCATCATCTTCGTGTGCAAGTGCTGATGTAATAAAATTCCCTACAGAGCTGCGTCCTAATCCTCATCATATTCCACTCTCGACTTCCACAGAACAGAGCTAAATAAGACATATACAAACCAGCGAAAAGAAAAGAGTAGATCATGCTGTTCACTTTATGAATGTGATAAACAAAAATGCATTACGTGTATTCCATATTTAGCTAGCTAGATCACAAAATGAACGCTTGTCAAAAAGGAAATGTGGAAAGTGTGTTAAAATGTACTGAATCACTAGGCTAGCTCGGACGACGCTGAATCACAGTTACACATTAACTCGTAGAGCCCACGATAAGAGTTACTAAGAGTCGCCTGTTAGCTCGCGTCACACTTCCCTCAAATTCCACCTGCGAATCTTACTACAGCATACACGCTTTCTGTCGTAAAACCGTGAACCGTTCAGTTAGCATGTCACGGTTCAGTACGTGTGCGTACTACACGGTTTGACGGCATATAGCCTCTAGTGATGTGTCATACACAGAAGCATCGGCTCTAAGAGGGAAAAAGAAAAAACAGATCTCCTCCAGTCCTGAAGGGGGCGATAGCGTTCTCAGATCAGTTCACGCAGCACACAGCATGCACATGAATGAGACATGCGGAAGGCGATTGTAGTTCCTATTAACAGGGTATTGCCGACTACCCCACTAATTTTCGAGTTTACTTTTAAAACACATTTAATCAAATTAGATATTGATGTTTTCATATGGGAATTGATCCTGCAACATGAAACAGTTTGATTA
>JAOVYU010000063.1:7220290-7232279 GCA_025674565.1 Synodontis membranacea | reverse complement strand
TCCATCCATCCATCCATCCATCCATCCATCCATCCATTATCTATCCCAGCCACATTTGGGTGGGATTTGTGCTACACCCTGGGCAGGTTGCAAATCTATCACAGGGCTATAAAGTGAACTTAATGTTTTAAAATACCTTTCACAGCCCTCAAAGTAAGAAACAAAACTGGACATCTTAACCAGCAGAAAATCACGAAGAAGAAAGAAGAAAGAAAAGCACACATTTTTCTCTGTATGTTATATGATTACGACAAACCAAATATATGATCATTAAACCTATATTTTGGACTAAAACTTTATTTCAAACTTGAAACAGTTTCGTTCCATGCACAGATGTGTTCTCATTTTAAGGAACGTTTTAATCTTGAAATTAGTGTTGAAGAGAAAATCTTCTTCACCATCATCAAACAGAATTCAAACCGAGACTCACTATAAAATTTTAAATATTTTATTCAGCCACAAAGCAAAGATGCAGAGTTCACCCCCTTGTACACGGGATACCAGGAAAATGACGAAATGTACAGATTTGACATAGATTTTATAGCATTGATCAACCAAAAATCATGTGACAACCACGAGATGTTTGCATGCTAAGGTGTTTGCGTGATATACCTAAGGACATGATGTTCAGGATGGTGTGACCTGACCATCAATATTTCCGATCATGTTTATAAAATATTAATAATGTTTAGACTTCTAGATTCTGATACACAGGCTGTTACGCCTGTCCTTCTTTGAGCGTAAATGCCCATAATATCGTGCATCTCAGGCACGTGCAATGACATGCTACAGAACAATGAAATTAACTGAAATTAAATTGGTTGACTTAAAATAAAAATTAAAAAATTAAATATTACGTTATACAGTAACCTGTGATATAACCTACGTCAACAGGTTGCTCTTCCGCTAATGAACTGTAGTTCCATATACAGATTGTGCAGTTTTATTAGGAATTAATATTAGGGAATTGGTTTTGTACTGAATCAATAAGGCCACATTCATAGATTTATACCACTAATTGGTTACAGATAATTAGGACGTCCACGACCCCTAATTTATAACACTATTTGTAATCAGGACGCCTATGACCCTTACACACAATTCTGTGTGTTCGACACAAAACATTTTTACCCTGCGTTTTGAAAAAACCATAACATCCTTGATAAGTTCAAATATTTACCATAAAATTGCTTTTTGGATCAACATCCCTCGGAACAAACAATTGTCAAGGTAACGTCTCTTAGAATAACATCTTCAAGGTAATTTCTCTGTCCTTAAGAGAAACCATCGTTCATAACAAGAGTATTTTCAGAATTGGGGATCTTTATATGATCAATTAGTCACAGTGGTAGCAAGTTACATTATGTTCATATATATTACATATTCTAGCTTTTATAGGATTGTTACCTGGCAGACATCACTCTATATATGACTTAGCATACCCATGAATACAGTTTTAGGCTGTTTGCGAAGCGAGTTTTCCATGACAATCTTATCCAAAAGGCCATTGGCATGCCTTGCTACAGTTAGACATAACAGTCATTCGTACACAGCCTTAGACTCAGGAGTTCATAGATCTTTAATGGGCTATGTTGAATTAAATTAAATGAATCCTCTAATTTATAATTGTGGCGTGAATCTCGCTTCGTACACCTTCTAGGGGTTACGATTAGTTAGAAAACATGTTAAAATTTCCCCCTTCATTAGTAAAAGCATCTAAAAGCAGGCGGACGAATCTCATACTAAGAAAGTTTTACATTTTCCCATATTCCCAAGATATTTTCACTGGATAAGATATTTTATAAAATTTAGTGAAGTATATCCTGAACTTCAATGTAGTGAACTTAAGACCAGTCAAACAGACTTGTATTAAAAGCTAGTGAACATGAGGGATTTTTAAAAAATATTTTAAAAGTATTAAATTATAAATATGTTAAGTATATATGCAAGGGTGTTGCTGGTAAGTTATTTATTTTTATTTATAATTATTATTTATTGTATGTTTTCTGTGAAATATCTGTAAGATATAGTCTTTAATTATGTGTGTGTGTGTGTGTATGCATATTTTGTGGGAGACACACAGGTGCCTTTCTGTGGTGTACGGTTGGCGCACAGGAAGTTGTTTGTGGGATTCCTGCAGCTCGAGTCGAGTCTATAGCTTAGAAATGAGTTACTGTAAGCTGGCAACTACCACAGGGTGCAAACGCAGTGTTTAACTTTCTAGCATGAAACTCAACTAGACTTCAGGTTGTAGAAATTTGAACCATGATATAAGCCAACTGAAACAAATAAAATCTAATTCTATGAATAAATGGGAAAACAATTATTAATAATTGCACAACATTTTTCACTTTGTTACTTCGTTAAATAAACTGAGATCGATTATTAGTTCAATTACCCTAGTTATGAGTTATAGCAAATTTCAATATTAATCTTGATACTTATGCTGTTTCTTTAATATTTCAACATTATGACATTATCCTTAAATTTGTGCCAAAAGTGGTTTAAAAGTCAAACACTTCGATTGGTGTTAAAAGTTAGTGTGTCATTTATCTGCCATGTTTTTTTGCTACTGTGTGTATTCATTTAGTGTGACATGAGAAAAAAAATGTCCATACACACACTGACAAACACAACACACACTTCCTCTGTGTGTAGGAAGTGCACAAGGTAGAGAGAGAGAGAGAGAGAGAGAGAGAGAGAGAGAAAGACAGAGTGAAGAAGAGTGTGTATTTGGGGGTAAGGATGTTTTTATAGTTCATATGTTTCAATTTTGCTCAAAACGGTTGTTTACTTTTTATTAATTTGCCATATGCTTGTTATTAATGTATACAGTTCATTGATAAAGTACGTCTGTAGATTTCGCCATTACAAAATGCAGTTACTTTGAAAGTGTAATTTCGGGATTCTGATTATAGGGTTGAGGAATGTTGCAGTAGGTTAAATTTCACAGGTAAAAGTAAGAGTTTAAAATGGAATCTGTACAAATATATTGCACAGATACAGTATACCGAATAGCATTATCTTGCCTTTAGAAAGGCTTTAGTTATTACAGTTAAGTAGTTATAAATCATAGTTAATTTCAGTAGTGTTTAATAGTTTAATAGAGTGTTAAATTGTGTGTTAATCACCTTATCAATCAGATTTAATAGCAGTTATTTGTGGTGCTCAATGCTAGAAAGAAGCACAATGATATAGTTAAAATGGCGGAATGTAACAAGACAAATGGCTTCGCTGTTTTCTAGATCATCCTCCATTTTGGGTCAACTAACCAACATATACACTTGTACTATTGCCAGCTGAACTATAATGCTGATGTACATGAAGCAAGTCTAACTTTTGCTTTTTAGCCATAAAGTCAGAAGTCTGAGCAAGATGAAGTGGAGAAGCTTGTTCTTTCTTTTTACTTGCTTGCTGATGCAGAAATTGGTCAATTGTAAGTACGATTGTTTTTGTGCTTCACTTTACATGAAAGTGTGTAATTGCACAAAACATACAAATCAATGCAAGCTTACTTAAATGTTTGAAACATATATAGGCATAGATTTGATATAGATTTGTAATATACTTTTAATGTCCAGGTTTTTAATGCTTACCAAACTCGAGAATGATTTAAGAACATGTTTATCAATCTGGCTTTTATCCAAAGTAACATCCCGGCCAGTAAGCTTATAGAAATAAATAAATAATAAATAATTAATAAATAATAAATAATTACTTGCTTGGATTTGAACCTGTAACTTTTTGGTCATCATTGTTTAGGACTTTTGTCTTTAGTTTATTAAAAACTTGTATTTGATGTAAATAAGGGAATATCGGACCTTTCTAAAAGTACAGTTAGATAAATTCACAATATGTATTACTTTTTAAGTTCACTTCTTATTGACTATCATTAAAAATTCACTATAGTTTTTATTTGTTTTAGCCTTGAATGGCCTCAGTATAAAGAAGTTTGCAGGGAAAATATAGGTTCGTTATATAAAATAAGCTCAAGTTACTACGTATAAGATGCAAGATATGCAATGCATTTATGATAAATTATTTTTTTTTTTAGTTAAAACATGATCAGAATAAATAAATAAGTAAAAAAGGAATACGTTTGAGAAATGACGAGGCAACAGTTTGTTTGTTCAAAGGTTTGCGTTAATGTTTTACACATAAACATTTTTTACCTCAAAATTATTATTATTATTATTATTATTATTATTTTCATTATTAGCATTATAAGCGTTATTATTATTGTCACACAGTGTGCAAGATAATTTCATGAAATGCAGTATTCAGTTCCTTTAATATGAATATATTTAATATAAAAACTAAATATAAATAAATATATTTATAATATAACATGCTATGCTATTTATAAGGTAAAGTGGCTGATCTGAATTTCTGACATTTATTTTGTCTGGTGTTGATAAATGTAAATGTAATTAATTAATAAGTACCAATTAAGTAAAAAAGACATTACAACATTGACATATTCATTGTGTTATATTGCGTTAGGGAAGATTCATTGTATAAAGAAAGCTATTCAACAGTGTAAAATAACGAGTCGCTGTATAACTTTATAAACATTGGTTTAACTTAATCAAATATTTTAGTAAAATGATCTTAAGTTACCTTATTAGGACCTTAGATTGAGGGCAAATACAGTAAGTTAATAATGAGGTGATCTATAAAGAACTAAATACGCACAATATATGATTATTTCTTACATTTAAATATAAATTATTACATCAAATAAACAACTTTTTAAGTAAACTAAAGATGATATGTGTTAGAAGTATTTGTGTGGCTGTATGTTTTTAACAAAGAAAACTGGCTATGAAATTAATTATAAAAGTCAATATTTCACATATCACATTTTAAACTGCTATTGTTTGGGTAAATTGGGACATCTTTTTTTTTTTTTTTTTTTTTTCACAGCCAGCGAGCCCATTGAAGCAGATAAAGTATCAGGCCAGTATGTCTTCAAATGCAATTATGGCAAGCCTGTCACTTCTGGCAAATGGCTCCAAAAAAATACAGAAAAAGAAGCAATAGAATCTCCGTTACGTTTAGACAACAAAGATGAATCTTCTGGAAGCTTTCAATGTGTGGATAATACAAATAAACCTCTGGGAGAAATATTAATCAGATTCAGAAGTGAGTGCTCCATCTTCAGTTACACAACATTATAAAAAATGTACAAGTGATGTTTAAATAATGCCTTCTGAAAAGAGTCTGTTCATGCACCCATTCTTTCAGATACTATACGGATATTTGAAATGTTTAATTTTTTTCCTGTAGCTTGTGACAACTGTATTCAGATGGATGCACCTGCCTTGAGTGTCATCGTTGTGGGGAACATTTTGGCCACCGTTCTCATTGCCTTTGCGGTTTATAACATTACTGGGCAGCCAAAAGGCAAAAACTTCTCTGGCAATAAAGGTCAGTCACAATTAAAAAGGGAGAAAAACCCATAAAGTGACATCTCTCTTCAGCTTTAGACGTCTAACAAACATGGGCTAGCCTGACAGGATTTTTGGGAGGAAGATTTATTCAGATTCACAACCTTCTCAGGCAGACCAGTTAGCTAACTTAAAGGATTTCTGAGAGGATTTTAGCTCTTAATCCACAAAGACAAAAAAAAAAACCCCCAAAAAAACCCACAATAGAAGCTGACTGAAATTTATTATTATTTTTTTTAGGTCATTGCAGGTTTTCTAGAATGTTCTGTCAGGTTAGCTCATTGCAGCAGGACATTAACATTAACAGAGAAGGTTATTAAGACACCTACAATTTCCTCTCAGAAATCCTGACCTGCTCGATTTAGCAGAAAAGTTTATAAACATTTGTGGATTAAGAGCTAAAATCCTCTCAGAAATCCTTAAAGTTAGCTAACTGGTCTGCCTGAAAATGTTGTGAATCTGATTAAATCTTCCTCTCAGAAATCCTGTCAGGCTAGCCCATGTTTGTTAGACGTCTAGAATTAGCAGTAAAGATGAATATTGTGAACATGTCTTACAGAAATTCTGGGAGGTTAGCACATTCTAGTGATCGTAGTGAACATTATGAAAATTTTACGTCAGTTTCGCTAAATCTCGTCAGTTTCGCTAAATTTTACCTTACTGGCTAAGAAAATGAGCTCTCAGAAATCTCCTCTCAGAAATACTCCTAGAGATTCAGTCAGATTAGCTCCTGTTAGCTAGCTGAGAAATGTATAAACATTAATGGACACGACATAAAATCCTCTGAGAAATCTTGTCAGCTTAGTTCATCTTAGCTTTGGCTGGCAGTAACAAAAAACATTAGAAACATAAATGAACGTTATAAATCCAGAAATCTTGTCGGGTTAGCTCATGTTGTTAGCTTACTGGCTAGCAGTAGAAAAGAACATTAGAAACATAAGAGAAGGTTAAAATCCTCTCAGAAATCCTTAAAGTTAGCTAACTGGTCTGCCTGAAAATGTTGTGAATCTGATTAAATCTTCCTCTCAGAAATCCTGTCAGGCTAGCCCATGTTTGTTAGACGTCTAGAATTAGCAGTAAAGATGAATATTGTGAACATGTCTTACAGAAATTCTGGGAGGTTAGCACATTCTAGTGATCGTAGTGAACATTATGAAAATTTTACGTCAGTTTCGCTAAATCTCGTCAGTTTCGCTAAATTTTACCTTACTGGCTAAGAAAATGAGCTCTCAGAAATCTCCTCTCAGAAATACTCCTAGAGATTCAGTCAGATTAGCTCCTGTTAGCTAGCTGAGAAATGTATAAACATTAATGGACACGACATAAAATCCTCTGAGAAATCTTGTCAGCTTAGTTCATCTTAGCTTTGGCTGGCAGTAACAAAAAACATTAGAAACATAAATGAACGTTATAAATCCAGAAATCTTGTCGGGTTAGCTCATGTTGTTAGCTTACTGGCTAGCAGTAGAAAAGAACATTAGAAACATAAGAGAAGGTTAAAATCCTCTCAGAAATCCAGTCAGGTTAGCGCCTGTTAGCTAGCTGAGAGGTTTAGAAGCATTTATGTATTATTATATTTATATATCTAAAATCCTCTCAGAAATCAGGTTAGTTAGGTTAGCTCATGTATGTTAACGATTTTGTAATAAATATTTTATAGTATGACCTAAAATCACCTCAGAAATCCAGTCAGGTTAGCAAATTTTATTTTACTGGCTAAGATTAGCCTCTCAGAATTCCATCCAGAATAGTTGTTGTTAGCAAAATCTATACAAAAACCTGAGTGTTTATGAATATATAATGATATATTCTTCCTTCCGATGAAACAATTAGCCTACAATTTTTTTTTATTACACTTCATTACTGTCACACTGCTTTATAGGAGTCATGTCACGGTATCAAAAACTTTTCAGGCAGATTAATTTGCCTTTTTCTGTCTAAGCGTCTGTCTTTTTCTTTTCTAGCATCAGATAAAATGAGTCTAATCACTAACGGAGATGGAGACACATATCAGGTATGAACCATGATAGTGTGATTGATATTTTAATCTGTTTTTTTTTCTTTAAATAAAAACAGAAGCATTATGAGTGTCATCTTCTTACAAAACAATGAACAATCGCTATCCGAACATCACAGATAACGAACATTATCATTATCTATTACATAAATTAACTTAAATTTTCTCCCTCTCTTTTCTCTCCAGCCATTGGCTCCAGGTCAGAATTCTGAGTACAGCAGGCTGGAGAGAAAGAAATGATGATCATCATCATCATCATAATCATCATCACTTTCATATGACACCATCTTTAACTTTTGGTTGTGAGAGCCTTGACATCTTTTTTGTACAAAATACATTTATATATATATATGCTATTTTTTGCATGTTTGTCTTTGAGTATCATAGTTAAGCAGTAGTTCAGATGATAATGTTGGTTAATAATGTTGGTTAATAGTTAATAATGTTGGTTAATAAAGATAATGTTGGTTAATAATTCACAGTACTCTCTCTGTGCTAAAAAAAATTGATTATCATACACAAGGCTAGAAAAGCATGCTACTCTTTTATTAGATTGCATGTCCAGTTGAATTAATATCAATTGTGCAAAAAAACCACCGGTATCTTAATATTATATTCATTTGAAATGTATGAACATTACTTATTGTAAATGAATATAGCGAGTCATTTGTCTGGAATTAACTGGAATTAATTGTATTTACAAACAACTTCTACTTCCTTGACTATCCTTTAAGGATAGAAGATTTCCTTATTTGTTGTTCACATGAAGCTTAAAGTCAGATATTTACAAATAAGCCACTTGTTTAGCTTGCTACTTTAACAGATTTTACTAACCTTTATTACAAATATTATATTAATTAGAATCTTTTAAATATTTTTGTGATTAGCCTGAATTATGTAAACACTCCGGGTCATGCTGTTACAGTAATCAACGATGGGGTGGTGTGATTTTGCGGAATTTTTGGTGCCACACTAAAGTTGATTCTTTTCTTATAGCAGAAGTTTATTTAATTTTATATATAAAACTTATATAATTATACACTTTCTTATTCATCATTTTGCATACATGAATAATAAACAGAATGTTTCGAAGTTAAATCTTTAACAGTTTATTAAAAATAATTCAAAAATATAAGTAAAGATTAATTCAATTTTTAAGACCTAGAATTGGAAGGACGGGTTCTAGTAGACTTCGAATAATCAGAATATACTTAGCTAAATTGTTTTTATTTTCCCAAAGATTATCCTTCCTTCTTTCTGACTGGAGTGCTAGTGTACGGTAGAAGTAACATTGCACCCAAAAAACTATGTTACGTTGCCTCAATTTTATTTCAGTTACTAACTCTGAATTCCAGACTTTTTATATTCACACTGATCAAGTTTATTTTTGAACGTGCGTGTGTTAACCTCAGGTGAATGGTAACTGGCATGTAAAAACTTACAAGTATTTATTTGATTACCTGGCAATGCAACAAGCTAGTTTAGTTGAATAAAATAACTTGAACTAGACTCACCTTTTTTATTCTTTTTAACGATTATTTTTGGAACATATTTCCTCAATTTGTGAGGAAATATGTTCCCCCCCCCGTATTTTATACTGTTCCAATAATTGCTATCATGAATCAAGATGAAAATATGTTGGTTGATGAAAAATGATGCCAAACATGTGAGCGCATAAGTTTTGTAATATAATACAGTGACTTGAGGTTTAATGGATTCAATTACTATTAATGTAGATATGAAAAAGACAAAAGCCTGTTTTTTGCAATGCTTGTAAATCTAATAAAATAGAAAAAGAACAAAGTCGTCTGAGCTCTTTTGTAAGTGAACACTATGTTTGTGATTCTAAACATGAATTTATTTCTATATATTAAAGTATATTAATAATAATAAGAAAAATATACTAACATAATAATTATACCATATAATATTTCTACACTAATTTATGTTTAAATTAAACTAATTTTATTGACTAAAATCAAAAGTAGTAAACATTAGACAGCATTTAGACAGCATCACTACATCATTTAAAAATAAAAAAATTGCTCTTCATCCTTTTACACATTTACATTACAAAAGATCATTACAAAAGATTAAAACACCTTGAGTGCATTATGATTATTTTTTTGTTTTATAGAGACCATGCTAATCTTTAGCTCTTAATATGCTGCGGTTTTCCTGAGACGAGCTACTTTCAGCGCTTGACACACTCACACACAACATCTAACATCCTGTGTGTGTGTGCGTGTGTGTGTGAGACCCACATTCAGCCTAACACCTACTCACCCATACATACACTGTCTTTTTATCTCCCATCTCATTATCTATGGTGCACCGCACATGGTGACTCTGATCATTAAAACAAGCTGTATACGTTCAGAAAGTTTGGAGATAAACATCAGTGAGAATGGGAGTGAATTTTGGAAATAATATTAATTTGAACTCAAAGTCTGCCATATTATGTTAAAAACCAACATTGTTATCTTAACAGGTTTGAAATTTGCTCACTTTTGTTCTCACCCTCATGCGATTTTATTCACGCTAGCAACTGATGCTAAGTCAATCTGCATGAAGAGTAGCATGAAGAGAGTAAGATGGCGGATTGAAGATCTTGTCAACATGTTGGAATCGTTGCCCTTTATCTAACCTTTTTTTTCTTCAAGTTTTGCTAGCTAGCCGATCTCGATCCCATTTATCAGTGGCAAGCAGAGGATGACGTTTTCAGAAACAGCGTATAATAAGTAAAAAAAAAAGCCAAAAAGTGCATACGAACACATCTTTTTAATAAAGAACAACATATGTGGAAGAATTTTCAAGGGCAGCTCTACTGTATATTGAATCATAATTATCGTCCATCTTTCATTTTTTGTTTTTTAGATCCGAGTCTTTAGGAAATCTTGATGTGTCATTTGCGAATGAGTCTACTCTTTGACTCTGCTCTTTTATATGAACGTTGGGAGTCGAGTTGTGTTTCTAAAAATTACAATATAAGTTTACTAAAAAAAAATGCATCATTACTTTGCAGGCTGCTTTATGATTCTTTAATGATGTTAATCACACAGGGACTGAAGTACTTTAAAATGAATCTTGAAAAATGGATAATATTGTGCGATGTATTATATTATGTTGTTAATTAAAAGGTGGAGTAAGTTTTTATTGAATCAGTTTAAGCGGTAGGCAAAGATCAACAACATTCGCCTCTTGAGTGCTGAAAGTGTCGGCTGTTGTTGGTGAGCTGAGCTGATCGATATGACTCACTGAAAAGAGCTGAAATTCCCATCACGGCTGAACATCTGTATTCCTGTGAAAATCAATCGATATACAAGTGAAAAAAAGAACACATTATGTTATTAATTAGGCAGGGGTTAAAAAATTAGCAATCGATTCTTTAACCTCAACAGTAAACAGTGTGGATCAAGATATTCAGTTTAGCTGTAAAACTAAACCTTTAGAAATTTTCCAAGCTAAATCAAAGGTCACGCCAAACTCGAATAAAATTCATGTGAGAGAAAAAAAAAAAGGATTCACTGAAGGGGAAAGGACATGATGCGGAAGATAAATTTTATTTGACTTTAGATTTGAGCCAAAGAGCCAGTAAAAAGCCATTTAACAGCCTAGTTTCTTTCAGGTTGTATAGTTGACCTCATACGTTACTTCTTTTAATATATACTGAGTCTTGCTTATTTTTCTGTAATATTAGTATAAAGGTCAGATTCTTTTTTGTTGGTAATAGTTTCTTCCCTCTGCATGCTAGAACTTTCTTGTAAGCAATGCTGTACCTGTGGTCAAGGCAGTACGTTTTAGACCAGCATTTAAGGTTTTCATGGCATTTCGAATACGGGGCAAAAAAATGGCACTACTTGTAAATATCATATTTGTTGTTGGTGTAACATTTCAGTTTTAGGCCAAAATGTGTTGTGGCTGTATTTAGGGAGAAATTCGCAGTCATTATGTGAGCCATCACCGGGCCATTGCTCATTTGGTATCTGGGTTAGAGCTACATGTTTAAAATCAACAAAAATATTACAATGGAGCCACTTTTTTTGATTACCTAAAATTGACACCACCACGATTTTGATATTCATTGCATATGCATTTAAATCAAACACAGTCTTCCCCAGGGAAAGAAAAGAAGCCTGAACAGGTAAGAAGTTGAACTCTGAGCTACAATGTTACCTCAACAAGCACATCCTTCTGATTTGAAAATGAATCATTAAAGTTTTATGAACCATTTTTTCTCGATTAGTCATTTTAAAGATATGATTAAAAATACTAAAGAATCCAATTACATAAAAGAATTTGGGTCATTGAGACGTTTTGGAGATTTGGTTACTACAGAAATATGAAACCTCACTCAGTTGTTACGCAGAGTTCATTTTTAACTATGCATAGCGTTATGTTAACTCTGCATTGGAGCTGAGTTATTAACGCTTTAGAAAGTGTTCAATTGACACTGCAAAGTCTGGGACAAAATAAACATCGGCATAGTGTTAAAAATGAAAGAGAGAGAGAGAGAGAGAGA
>JAOVYU010000063.1:6897708-6912213 GCA_025674565.1 Synodontis membranacea | reverse complement strand
TCACACCAAGCTGCTTACCTATTGCAGATTCAGTCTTCCCAGCCTGGTGCAGGTCTACAATTTTGTTTCTGGTGTCCCTTGAGCCCCGGCTCTTTGGTCCTGGCCATAGTGGAGTTTGGAGTGTGACTGTTTGAGGTTGTGGACAGGTGTCTTTTATACTGACAAAGTTAGTTCTGAAAAACGATTTGTAGGACTTGGAAAGGCTCGACGGCACCGCGCTCGTCGTTCATCTAAAAGCCCCAACACGCCGTTAATTCGCCCCTTGTGTTGATAGACCAGGTGCATTTTGTACCCAAATGCTATACCTGTTAAAGCGTACACTGGAAATATCCTTCCACCCCTGCTGCTATAATGTATTTCAATCAAGCCGAAAGCAATTTCATACCCTTTCGGCTTTGTTCTCTCTCTACGAGGGCTTCATGCAACCTGCTGTGTATTAAAGGAGGCTTTACAGAATACCGTGTCCTACATTTCTACACCAGCGATGAGCATGGAAGACAGCCAAAGGCATAGATAAGAGCCAAGGCATGAAGCAAAAGACTGAAACATGTATGAGGAATACATACTGGCTATAGTGGGTTCCAGCGAGAAGTAAATACTGTATGGGATGGAAATAGCAAGAACTAAGAAAAAAAAAACAAAAAAAACAAAAAGAACAAAAATGTATGCATATATTATAATTCGCACAGAATATTTAGGTCTCGATTAAAAAAAAAAAAAAAAGTCTTTTCGAAGGTTCTCGAAAGTATTGGCACCCCACGTCTTGCATAGTGGTTTCAAGAAAGACAAGTGATATTCTGCATCTTATTTTTGAATACTGTATGAGATACCTTTTTTTTGGTACATTTTGTGAGCACCAGATCACTAGTCACTAGGCTGCATGTGCTCCACGGAGCTCCTCCGACTTTCACAGGTATCGCTACGTTACCATCGAACATCGCGTCACTCTACCTACCGGAACAGTGCTGTTAAATTGACCTGGTATTAGTTGGGAAGACTGAAAAAAAAAAAGTTCTCAAGATCAAACATTAAATACACTTCGAATGCATGACCGTGGAATATACAGAACGCGAAACCTCAATCGTGTTAAACTAAATACTTCTCCTACTTTCCATGGAAATTGATTCTTGAAGCTGATTTTCCACTCAAGAGCTCAATCTAATAACCCATAATTACAGATAATTGCTCTCTCTTGCAAGGCAAAATGAGAAGACTGATGGAGATAGACAGGGAAGGCGGGGTGGGTGGGGGGGCATGAGAAAGAGTTCAGGTTAATCTTACTGCATTTCTGCAGAAGCGCTCATGAGCCATTTGTCCGTTGTGGATCAGGTTGACTCTCACTCTCAAGATGTGCACACTTACCTGCGGAGAGAGAGAGGAAGAAACAAGGATCAGAACAAAATACAGTGAACTTTTTTAGCATTTCTGAGGACACAGAAGACAGCAGGACACGATTCTAGACGTGAATTAGTACGTAAGGCAGGAGTAACACAAAAGACGCTATCCGTATCTACATCTGTATCTGTTTAATGCTCCAAATAGTCGTATTGCGGAAAACAAAACAGCGGGAGGAAAGTCAGCATGGTGTGACAGTTCCTCGACCTCAGCTACATCATTCCAGTTCAGAACCGCTCTCAAATACAGATGTGTACGTTTCCAGCACGCACAGTTGTTCGAGTAACATGGCTGATTTTTTTGAAAGATGGATGAATGAGTTTGTTTGTCGCACAAGCCTCATACTGTATCTGACATCTTGCTCACAAGTTTTTGTTGCGTAAAGTGCTTTCCCAATCCCAATACACACCTGTAATCTCAACCAGATACCCTGCCAATCATTTTGGCCAAAAAAAAAAAAACCCCAAGACAACAAGCAAAAAAAAAAAAATATATATATATATAATGGCTGCACCGATAATAGAATTCCGGTCCGATACTGATATTTAAAATAGCAATAAAGCCAATAACAGAAAACAATATTTTTGTTTGTTTATTTTAAGTAACAATATTATTCTTTATTCCCACCGTCATGCCAGGGAAACAAAAAAAATCTTCATTATGATAAATTAGCTGTTTAAAAGTTATTTTAAGCTTTATAGGTTTTGAAAACAAACCACGGCACGGACCCGGCGTGTCCAATCAACGGCTGTTAGGGGTATTATAGTGCCGCCTATTGGATCCTCCTTAAATATTCCACTACTGTTGTCCGAGTCATAGAGCATTTAGCCACAGGTGATAAATATTGGCCACTGATATCAGTGAAAATGATCTTATTTGCAACAAGTCACCTATATTCAGCCGATACATTGGTGCATCCTTATTGTATACCTGTATATGCATTTGTATAGTTTATAAGTTTAGAGCACATCTGTTCATTGTAAAAAATGATGAAAGTGTTCATATTCAGTCCCATCAATAATACATACAGTTCCGGTAGAGTTACTAACAATCGAACGCCTTCATCTACATTTTATCGCAGGGAACACAATTCTGACCTTCTGAGGCTCTTTGATTTCCATGTCCTGGACTAATGCGCACTTGACCAGCTTAACCTACTGGGTTTATTTAATTAATGTCAAGACCTCCTTCTTCTAATGCGAGTAGGTTTCTTGCACTCTCCACTTCACTGTTTAATCAAAAGACTGATTTCGCGTCCGGACCGCGCAGGAGGGGGAGGAATGGTCTGGAGAATTGAACAGTAAATTATTTTATATTACAGTACAGCACACAGAGAATGCTATGGGGATCTGGGGTCAAATGGGATATCCGTGGCTATAGACGGAGTGCCTACGACACTCTGAACAGTTCACACTGCACTTTGTCATTGAACATTTCCAATCATTTCCCATTTTAAAACTGCTTTTGTTATTGAACTTTGGCGTCCTACAGTACGCGAAACCTTTTCTACATCGAACCTAGATGGGTTTCCCAAGACGACAAACCAAAGTAGCTTTTAGGGTTGGAACCATTTCCACATAGAACCTTAAATGGTTTCCCAACTGGAACAAACCAAAGAATCCTTAAGTGTTCCCAGGAATAGTGTAGTCACTGCAAAGATCTTTTTTAAAACATCCACAAAATCTGTTCTACATTCTGTAAGGGAATTCCCAATTTAGGGTTCTAGAATGAACCTTTTTTTCTTAGAGATTATATTTACTCGGAATATGGAAAACCCAAATATGCATACGATCTTAAAACAAAGTGTTCCGCAGGAATTCCGTTCCTCCTAAATGCATATGTATTATAAAAAAGTTTCTAGAACCCATAAGGTTTCGCAACCTCGCAAACCAAAGAGCACTTTAGGGTTCGGGCTTCGATTAGGAATTCTTGCATCCTAAAGGAATTCTATTTCCTATACAGCAGAACTGATAAAGCTTTCCCAATAGGACAAAACCAACCTTCTAGAAGTCCAGATGTCCCTTTATTTACATCATGAATAAAGACACACACACACACACACACACACACAAAAAGAAGTTTCTTGAAAAGGTTCATTGAAATCTTCACTGAATGCCGAAAGATCGGCGTTAAAGAGAACTTCTGAATACAATTGTCCTCCATAAAGACGCATCAGTATGCCGAAAGAAAGTGAAAGACTTGCAGATGGAGCTCGAATTCATTAGCAGCTATCTAATAATCTACCAAGTCATCGTCATATGAATAGTGATGACAGTAATGCCATGTTTGCGGGGAGGTTATTCACGCTCGATACATCAGGTTAGGACGGTTTAACTAATTGTTCATCAGCCGCAGCCTCTCATGCAGGGTTTCTCGTCTGTGAAATGAGCTCAGCTCACGTTCCATATTCCTCATTGGCTGCTTCGACGGTTTATTGCTGGTTATTATTTCTTTTGGACAGAACTCATCTAGTCATCAAAGTCATTTTTTTCATATTTATGAGGGAGGAAAAAAACGGATGGCAAAAAATACGACCGAATTATTGCATTTTTTTCCCCCCACAGCCGGGACGAAGAAGAAGAAGAAGAAGAAGAAACGAGCCTGCTAAAAGAAGACGGATTTCCATCCTGTCTGCGTCCATTGCAATTCCCATTTAATGCGGAAAAACGATGCGGCAGTGAAGAAGGCGTTAGAGATACCAATACGTGATTGTTAAGAAAAGAAAAGATGAAGAACACGTGAACCTTTCTGTGTAGAACCTAGAAATGCTTCCATATATCGTCCTACGGGAATTCGCCATGAAACTGTAAACCACAAACCTACGTATAAAGGCTTTTCTAACTTGAATATTACAGTAAGGACATATGGAAGAGAGTGCAACTCGGAATTCTATGAATCCACTCTGCATTTCGGTGGACCGCAAAACAGACGGCGGAACGTTAGGACCCGCGTTAAGAGACTCAGAGAAACACACACTTCATAAATTAGTGGTGAAACCAGAAGGAGGACCAATTTTGCTGCAATAAAAAGAAAGAGCACTCTCCGTGGTGCCAAACTACGTTCCGTAAATTTGAGCGCTCAAAAAAAAAAAAGAAAGAAAAAAAAAAGCACCACCTTTACAGTACATCATGCACTGAATGATGATGCCGTGTGGATATTTTCGAGAGCAGATGGAAACTCTGACGCTTATGATGTCCATCTGCACTCAGTGAAGTTCAGTAATGGAGCAAGCCAACAAAAATAACGTCCCCTACCCTGGAACACATCAGCCCGAAATGGAAATGTGCAGCTCTCAGAACACGATCGTCCAGGCAATTTCACGGTAATGTTTGGAGACGCGGCAGTAAGAGACACACCGACGTGCACGTTTAATCAGGTCCATCATCCAGCAAGTTTTTCTGCAAGGTCAGCAGTGAGGCTCCAGCATTAATGCAACGAGTTCCTGGTTTATTAGCTGTACAAGTGTTTTATTATTACTGACATCTGGAAGTCCTCATGTCGTAGCTACAGTGTCCTAAATTGCAAACGTGGATAGAATAAAGAATAAAATACTCATCGAAAATATTCAGAACTGGGAATATATGGAACGAAAGAAATCCAAAAATTACAGGTGATCCAAAAAAAAAAAAAAAAAAAGAAGGAAAAAATAATTGACGTGGAAAAAATGAAGAAGTGGAAATTGTAAAAATAAATAAATAAATAAATAAATAAATAAATATATCACATGCCAAAACACAAAAAAAATCTGAAAATAAAATGTTCTACTGTATGTGTGAAAAAAGAAATCATATGTGAAAACAGAATCAATTAAAAAAAAAAAAAAACATGCAAAGCATTTGAAAATATAATATGCGAAATTGTTGAATCGTGTAAAAAAACTAACATGTTAAAATAAATGAATCGCGCGTAAAAAAAAAAAAAAGAATCATATGCGAAAAATAAATTAATTGTATGAAAAGTTGACATGTGGAAATAAACAATCATTTAAGTTTAAAAAAATTAAGTAGAAGTAATTAAATCTTCTTAAAAACTAACAGAAATAAATCGATCAATGTGTAAAAATGATGTAAAAATAAATGGATAAATTTGTATGTCGAAATCACGTGAACATAAAGGAAGAATTGTGTAAAAAAAAAAAAAAAAAAAAAAAATCTCAAGCGCCACATGCTAAAATCGCGTGAAATGCAACACTCAAAGTGTCTAAAAACCCGACGTGAAGCTTATATGATTTTAAGGAATGTACTGCTTACAGTAAGTGTGGGTTGTTGTTTTTTTTTGGCTATAGCTCTAGACGCCGGTAATGCTGCAGCTGGTCACGTTTCCACCGAGGAGGAGACTATTTACTTAAAGCTAGAGAAATTAATTACATGATTCCGCCTACATAATGTCAGCGCTCTCTGCGGAGTTTCCGCCTTAAAGGTCATTACGTTTCGGGGAACAAGGATTAAACAGAACAGGAAAACAACAGTGCAACCTTCGAGAACCCACAAAGTCGAGGGGTTATGTCCTGCTTCATGTCCTGATTTATAAGCAGGCTCTTTAAGATCTTTGGATAAATGAGCATTCATTCATACAGTACCGCATGTACTGCAACTAATTATGGTCTTAAGTACTGTACTTCATATTCAGAAGCATGCACATGGCTCAAAGTTTTATGAAACTTTGCATACCCATTTCTTTGTTTTGTTGAATTCTAAATACTTGCCACAGATCCTTCTTTGGGCCAAACTGGTGCTCATGTCATGACCTATCGAGACCCCCTGCCTTAACTCAGACTCAGCCAAGCCTTAAGAGTCCCGTCCCACTTCTTCCAACCCAGTTTTGTGGACATAAAACCGTCCAGGTCACCTCGCTTTAACGTAAAGATGTTCGTAACATGATGCCTTGTTATGATGTCCCATCCAGACTGTGTTCCTGCCTGGATCCATCACATGGAGGTTATAGTACATCAAACAGGGAATTAATCTGGAATGACATGTTCAGATCAGGTGTCCACATACTTTTGGCCATATTTTGGGCGTCAGGGTTTCCTTCCATCATTTCATTTTCTTTAAAAAAGTCTCGGAGTCAAGGATGCACGCATCGTCAGTGAATCCAATTCACGTACAGTTATACTGCAGCTTCCTTTCCAACCAATGGACGTCCAATCGATACGATCCAAACGATACTGATGAGGCCAAATCACACCTTTCCATCCTCAGTGTTTCCAACTTCAATGTTGGCCAGAAATCCAAATCAGTCCAATCTATGTTTACGGCACAATTAATCTATAGACCGTTTAAAAAACACACACACATACACAAATGGATCTTGATTGAAAGTCATCCACTCTATTCATCCACTCAGTATACTGAATCAGAAGGATCAGACAGATACAACAACAAGAAGTCACCCAGGGCCAGGAGTTAATTACGGCGTGTAAACTCTACAGAGTAATAACTGGGAGCAGATCTGGAAATAATGCCGACCACATGACGTGTGTTTGTGAGCCGAATCTCCACGGGCAGCAGTCCATGGTGCTAATTATCTTGTTAGGAGACGGTTTATAGCTGCATTTGAGCGTTGCACAAAAAGGAACGCTTTTTGTACTGAATGAGGCACGAGCTCTGTGAAACGCAAGCGGATTCGGCGGCGACGAGATCGAAGAAGGAGCCGTAATTGAGGCCGTAATTGGCGCATGATTACATATTTCTACGAATGCGCACAAACCTGTTTGTATCAAGAGTTACACAAATCGGTTCGAATTGGCAAATTGGATTAAATAACTTGTAAGGATGCTGTTAGCTTGCAGCTTGATTTTGCGTCAAGAATTATGACGCCTTTGATCTTCAGAATCATGGCGGATCTGGGATCTAGCTTAGGAACTCTGGAAGCTCCGAGACACCTTGTACGGGGCAGCCGTCTATTGTATGTTACGTCACCGCGAACACATACGGAACAGTAATTGAGGGTAGGCGATCCATCATGTTTTTAGGAGGTAGGAGGAAACCAGAGAACCCAGAGGAAACCCACCGGGAGTCCATACAAAAAAAAAAAAAAACACTGCAAGGCGGTGATCCGAGTCAAGGAGCGAACAGGGGATCCAGAAGCTGCAAGAAGGCTACGGTGGAGTCATGCCCACCATAATTACGTCCACACTGATGCCCATTCATTCACTTTCCTTATATGGTCACAGCTTCCTGTCCTTTTTGCTTCAATCTGGATAATTCAGGTTTAATAGGAGTTCCTTGTTTTTTCAAACCTATCAGTTAAGATCTCTTTCCAGGTTTTATTCCTTAGCAATGCCAGCTGAATTAGAAACAAAGAATATATATATATATATATATATATATATGGCTTGGGGTTAGGGAACCAATTAGAACCCTGCAATAGATATCAGGCAAGCCAAATTCCGTTGAGTATATTGTTGCATTTCCTATTAACGCCACAACCTTTCATTCAAGTTAACTTTTCTCTCTCTCTCTCTCTCTCTCTCTCTCTCTCTCTCTCTTTCTCAAAAAGAAGCGCAAACACCAGCTGACAGATTCTCTACGGAGCAATCAGACTGAAAATGAGCTCATGTCTCAAATAACAAATGTGTTTATTGTGGCTGCGAGGGCCTCGCCGAGCTTGAATGATATGCAGATTCGACATGAATAAACAGGAGATCACAGAGAGGTTTATTATCATTCAGCTAAAGACTACCGGCTGTTTCTGCTCAGGAGAAATACTAATTCTGCCTGACGAAGGGAGAGAAATCAGTCTTTATCACGGATAATAATAATAATAACAATAACTAAAGTCTATATTAATAGACGCGTGGCGCTATTTATCCTTAATTATCTTGTGAAGATCAATAAACGGTCATACAAGATCGTTAGGGGGGAAATAAATAAATAAATAAATAAATAAATAAAAGTCAGCAGTCGAGAGGATGGAGAGGTGAGGTAGTGATTCTTTTCATGAGCGATCCTCGGGGGAACAGACTGAAATCGAGCTCTCTGTCTGAAAGCTCATCCTTCCAGAGACTGCTTCTATCATTAGTTTAATGTGCTGGGGTGTGTGTGGGGCACTCGAGCGTCGTAAGAAGCACTTCAGAGCCACCTCAGCCTTGGAGTATGATACTCATACCCATTAATCTATGCTCTGCTAAATACGTCGGGCACCATACGGCTTCATAAAGCACGCGGGACGCGTTGCGGAGTTCAAGGGGGCGTTCCAGATCTCCAACGTGACCATTAGATACTCATAAACCCTAATCTCAGGAAAGATACCCGATAACACCAGACCTCCCCATCAGCAGTTTCTTTAAGGTGTCCTTCCTTTCTATTCAGATCCACGAGCCGTCTCCTACGACTTTCTAGGACGTATTTGACAAAGTCAACCCTTTCATGAGCTCCGAGCGATGATAGAATTTAAAGCAAGAAACCTTTTTTTTTTTCCTTTTTTTTTTTTTCCCCCTCCCTGAATCTGCTGCGGAGAAATGAATTTGTTCAGGTCAATAACCTTAATCACATTGCTCGCTACTCCGTCCGCATTCCTTATTCCTTTAACGCTCGTTTTCTCGGAGGGCGTTGAGATTCGCTCTGATGTGCGCCGACTGCAGCTCAGCCGAGCAAACGCTCGACGAGAAGAACTGGAGCACGCTGGACGCCGAGCATCGATTTATGATGAAGATAAATAAGGCAAATAAATACGACTCAGTGACCCGGGTCTGATTCGCTCGAACGTCCCTGAATAAAACTGCGAGAAAAGGGTTAATTTCGAGCTTTTCTGAGCAATTAATCGTTACCTTGCAGTCATTTAAGGAACCGTAATGAAATATGACAGATGTGATTGTTTGAAAAATGCATTTTTTTTTTTTTTTTTTTAATTCTCAAAAACTCAGAAAGTCCCACTTCCAACAACTCTGAAAACTCAAAATGGATAAACAAAAAAACCTATTATTCGAATCTGCTAATACATATGCATTATACCGGGGAGTTCCAGTGGCAGCCGGTCTGTTTATCCCTCTGGTCCGCAGATTTCTACCGTTTTCGTTTTTTTCTGCAATAAGCCGGCAGAAAGGAGTCCTGGCGTGACGTTTTTTTTCCCATAATCGCTGTTTGATGACTGATGTTTTATTAACATTCATGGAAGGAGTCTCCAGTGGCAGCACTTTGCAAGACTCAAATCTGAAAGCTGGAATCTTGAGTCATGTGACCACTGGCAATGGAGACTCCTTCCGACGAAACAAGTGCATTCGCTATTATCCTGTAATTCACGGTTCCAGAAAATCACAACAATCGGCACCTTCGCTCCAATCAGCATTGCGAACCGATTCATTATTAGAGTGTAAAAAGAGACGATTTTGTCAGCAAACCCCAGAGCCGCAGAGTTTCCCCGTGCATATTTATTCGATCTTACTGGCACGCGTGTTCGTAATTTGCTTTTCCTGGCTGTGCTAAATAGAAAACCTGTCTAACGATGTGATGTTCGGACATTATATAACCGCGACCAGCAGACACCTGGCTTCCTTCCTTCCTTCCTTCCTTCCTTCCTTCTCAAAACAAGGCCTTGGATTCTAAAAGAGATCTCATAAATCCTCACAAAGACAGCGCCATGCTCCCCAGCCGCTTTTACTGACACCCCTCATGATGCCGTTTGTTTTATTACACAATACGGCGGCGGTAAACTCTGTCAGCTTTTGTCATCACTTTCTCTGTCAGCACTTCTCCAAATATGACACCCGTTTCCCCGGTGTTATAATAAATCAGCATGGCAGGTTCAGCTCGGCTGGCAGGCCTTAATCTCCTAAAAAAAAAATAATAATAAATAAATAAATAAAATAACAAAATTTTCTGCCAAGCCGGTCCTCAGTCATAAAAAGCTGCATAGATGTGGCTTTATGCACATCTAGATATAGCTTAATGCAAATAAATGTAAAGTGCTAGCATTTATGTAGGGTCTATAAATGCTTGACGTGATGCCACCACCAGCGTGCATCGCTGTATGATGGACAGGAAGTAAGCTCTACCATAATCAGTCTGCTTTTAGGCTTCCTGGTGGTTTCATTCTGCAGCAGTCTGAATGAAAGACCTCCACGCCGACCAGCGATGCGCCAAATCCACTGTACTGTCACCACTTTGTGACTTAAAGCAGGACAGAGTTTCCATTCAGGGTTTTATATCCTCAGGCATTTATGATCCCCAGCCATAAAATTGTGTTTTTTTTTCTTTTTTTGTTGTTGTTGTTTTTTTGTTTTTTTTTTGCACTGAGCCAAGGAATGATGACAAAAAAAAACAACAAAAAAAAACAGCAAATCGATTGGCCCCGAGGCCTCAGAGGTAAAACCATTTCGACGTCTTTGAGGCGGTTTAAAGACGCGCGCCGTAAAGGTGCTCCAAATTACATCTTCATACGAGTCCTTAAAGGTCGGTCCGTTTTCCTGAGATGACACTCTACACGTCTGAGCCACAGCTTCCTTTTGCACGTACAGAATAATACATAATACACACAAACGGCACGTGACAATAAAGCGACCTTACAGTATTCCTAGCGTCGAGTGTTTCTAGGAATCCTGCAATTTATGAAATCAAAACTTTAATTTAACAAAAAAAAAATTAATAACTTTATCGCCCATTAAAAAAAATAAATAAAAAAAAATCACTTTATTTGTCTTGGAGTTTCTTTTTTTTTTAATGTATATAGAATATGTGCAAAAGTATGTGCACCCATCACACCCATCTGCGGTTTCTTCCTCAAACTGTTGCTACAAAGTTCGAAGCACACGATTGTCCAGAACGTCCCTGCATGTTGTATCATTAGGAATTCCCGTTTAAGACATAGAACATGCATGGAGCCAACACACCGCCTCACTGGAATCCCTCACTCCGACGGTCTACCTACAGTACACGCCGATTTTGCATCAAACTGTACATTGAACCAGACATCCAGGCGTGGAAGGCTAATGTACCGCGCGTATTTAGTCTCAGAGCTCCTGACGCTGATCTGCTCGTGGATGTTCCCCGGGAGATCTCTCGCTTCCTCATTAGGAGCAGCAGAATTCCGAAGACTCTGATTAAACGGGCCTAATGGGCTTCATCCATCAGATCCCTTAGAGGCAGGACGTCACCTCAACATGCAAATCACCTGCAGTTCGCACATCATCATAACCGCGAAACCCCACTCAGCTTTCTGCTCTGAGTCACTCATCGATTTGTAAGCCTACAAGGAAATGATGAGGAGCGTGTTTGACACAAGTGCGCATTAACAGCTGTAATTAAACCCTTTTAGTTTTCACTCAACACACTTGTGAATACGACACACACACACACACATTATTTATTCAATGTTTCAATTAATTCCAGCATGATGTCCCGGAACACTATAAACTCCTATTTAATTATTACTAAAAGGTCAACATTATTTTAATCAAGACGGGAGCAGGAGGGTTCGAAATGCGCTCGTTCTTGTACGTTTCTGTGTTCGGCCCTTAGACGGATCAAATGAAGTGCGGGATCATCGATCCGGTGTTGTGTCGAGGCTTTAAAATACCACGGGAAAGGATTTCAAGAAGGACCAACTTACAGTTTTTTGTTAAAAAAAAAAAAAAAAAAAGGGGCAGCAGGAATCCTTAAGGAAGCACCAGAGGGACGACAAAGAAAAACAAAGCAAGACAAGAAAGAAAGAAAGAAAGAAAGAAAGAAAGAAAGAAAGAAAGAGGTTTACCGGTGCTGGTTAAGAAGTTAATACAAAACAGAATACAAAATTTAGAAAAACGGAGGATCGTACTTATTATTTTAGCCTGGAACAAAGCAAGGGAGTGTGAATGCAAGTAGTAGGAAGTACGGTACGGGGGACGCTTGAGAAGGGGAGGAGTAAAGGAGGGCCATTCAGTTGGCCGGACCTCATACGATCACACACTGGGAAAAGATGATAAAAGAAGTGTGTAACTATATAATAAAAATTCTAGCCTTTTTTTTTTTGGGAAGCAAAAGGCCTTTCTGGTGCCATCGGGTCACCTTTTGAAAGTAGACTACGGTGCAAGACCTCGATCTATGATTTCCATTTCTACCCGGCTTGTAAACTTGATATATTGGATGTCAGACGATAAAACCTGCCTGTCTTCTGTTTGCTCTTCCCCAAAGCTGGATAAGTCTCCGAATTGCAGCCAAGGTAAACAAAAGAAGATGATTGGGGAAGATCTTATCTTTTACTCTGGAGTGCCGCGCTAGCTCTTCCAGCTTCCGAATGAGGAGAAGACTGAGAAGAATTCGACGGCGCTTTTTTTTCCTGTAACTGCATTAGGTTTAATAATCATTATACTGGAATTCACTCGTTTCTGGCCCTCGCAGCAGATGCAGTCTTTAGAGATATGAGGAAACGCTGTGGCTGCAGGCCAACAACTGAGAACTGTATAATAGAATATAAATCAAGGGCAGAGGTGAAGCCACCCACCCACACACACACACACACACACACACACACACACACACACAAACATGTTAACTGTCGGCTTTAAGGTTAATCTTTTTCATTGCTAAAACAAGATCAAAATTGGTGTTTCCGGGCTGTCTCATGGACACCAATAAACAGTTCTGGAGATATTTTCATTTCAATCGGCACTTCTCGGATGACTCCGGTCGTGTTCGTCCAATCGACCGCTCTCTAGAATGTATAAATCCCGCCCCCCCCAGGGGTGTTTCATATGGAATCAAATCAGGCTCTCAAGCCATTTCCTGTATCCGTCGTCAAATTGCCGTGGTATTAAAGGAATAAGATACCTGGAGACGATGGGAGAATAATTACCGCCGTGGTGTTAACCGTAACCTCATGACTTCATCGCACCGTCCTCCTCACACATACCCCCCCACTCCGATCCGTCCTCAGCTTTCTCTCGGAGAAGAAAATAAAGGGGATCAATTAGGAAAGCTCGTTCATTCAATCTGGCACGCGGTCCATCTGGCGTCTCCGTTTGCGCTGACAGGTATCTCCTTCGCCTGATGAGTTTCATTCCATCGGAGACAGAAAGCTTCCAAATAACGGGAAAGAAAATGATCTTCCCTTTTATTTTTTATTTTCCCCTTCTCCCATCCCCCGCCTTCACAATTTACAATTACACGCACGACAGATCCTGAAAGTGCATGACTCAGAAATCTAACTGGAAAATATCATGGGTTCAGGTAAATACGAGTCTCATGAATATTCAGAGGCTGCTTCTTAGGAGATTGAACGAATCGTGGGCATAATCTCCGAGCAACAAGTTTCATCATTCTGCAGAATATTCTCCCCCTTCAGAGACCATATTCAATACCTAGATAGATGTTGAAGTTGACGTGAAAGCACTCGGGTGTCATTACGGCGATTCCCCTTCATGCCTTCGAGTTAGCTGCGGTTAGGCTATTTATTGATCAAGAAATCCAAACTATCTGATCATTCTTTTATTCAATAACTGGCACTGCACATGCTCCGATTCTACAATTACACAACTCAGATTTTATTCAGTGGCCCGAGCCCACGTCTGGCAAGATATTTTCCCTTCAAATAAAATGACCGGCAGAAAAACCTCAGGTTACATATATTTCATTTGAATTGACATTTCGGAAAAGATTGCAATTGAAAAAAAGGTGTTCAGCTTTTTTTATTATCGAGACACTCCAGGAAGCTCTCGCTCTTTTCCATCGCCTTCCACCGAACCCAGATTCGAATGCAAGTCTGATTAAAAAAAAACAAAAAAACGCAGGGCAGCGATGTATACAGGTTGTCGGCTCACCCTTCCCAGAATCCTCTGCGCCAAGTAACGACTTACGGCACCTAAGGTTTGATTAGTACGCGTGGATTTTTCAGTAGTGTGATGATCATGCGTAGGTTGTGAAGACCACGCCCACTTCATCCGCAAACAATAAATCTATTCTAGAGCTCTAGCTAAGCTAGTTAGTCAGCTGAAACTAGCCAAGACTATTGTATTATTATTAGGGCTGTAAAAAATTAACTAGTTAATCGCAAATCTGGAAAAAAATTAATCGCGATTAATCAACCCAATATAATAATATAGTAAACACACTAAGTCATCAATTTTACAAAGAAGGTTTTGTTTATTTGTTTTTTTCCCAACTCTGTCACACTTTTAAAAGCTGTGAGATAAAAACA
>JAOVYU010000063.1:6882989-6897608 GCA_025674565.1 Synodontis membranacea | reverse complement strand
GGGACCGGCACGCAGGAATACACTAGAGTGTGCACCCCCTTGTGGCTGGGTCTTTTACAGCACCTGGTATTCCCTGGTATTGGTCTTCCATCCAAGTACGACCCTGCATAGCTTCCGAGAAAAGGCAAGATCGGGCATTCTCATGGCGGTTGTAGATTAAGGTAGTAGATTAATAGTAAAAAAAAAAAAAAAAGAAAGAAAAAGAAAAAAAAAAAACAGGATCAAGCTTTGCTTTTATTTAGCATGCTAATTTGAATTGTTTTTTTTTTTTTTTTTTACCACTGTACACTTGAATTAACTGTATAGTTATTGCAGCCCGATTATACAAATCCTACAGTACATTCCCTTCGAATTCTAGTTCAGCTGGGGTACACATCATTCTACAAAACCTGTCAGGTTAGCGAGCACGCGTTAGCGGTTACATGCATACTGCACCTTTTTTTTTTTTTTTTTTTTTTTTTGCTCAGGGTATAAAAAAAAGGTACATTTTGTTAAATAAAGCACTGTTTGCTTTCCATTCCAGAGCCACAGGTTTCTCTGGGCAAAGCCTGATTTCAGCTAGATAAGCTCAATGACATCAAACGGCTGTGATCTATTCCGCCGCAGCTCCGACGGGCTGAATGCTAAGCAGCCTTTCGCGCAATTTAAATGGGAATTTAGCACAAAGCCACGATGCGTACTGCAGCACCTTCCTTACTTCACTAACATGAAAAGGAAAACTCCTAGCTCCAAGAAGTTCCAAGCTGGAATAAGAGGTTAAGATGTGACATCTTGCTGGGAAATTTTCATTTATCTTGCCTTAACCATCTTAAAAGGAAGGTCCTGCAATGTATTATGCCGAGTTTCGGCTTTAAAGCTGCTCTAATGCTGAGATTAAAGCTGAAATATCTGACATTTCAGGTCATTGATATTCTATGGAGGATCCGCTACACTTCAAACCCGATTCATCACACGGCTTTATTGTGGAGATGAAACGGTGCATCGGCTGAAAAATACTGACTTTCTGCTGAAGAGGATTGAATATTAAGTAAGTAATGAAGGATGGTCCGAAGTGGGGTTACTGATGCCACCCCAGAGCTGATCACTGTCCTGTGACTTTCTTTATTAAATAAGATCACACTTTTTTATTTGTTAATGATCAGCTACGTTTAATGTTCCCGTGAAACAAGTTAGTTCTTGTTCCCACTTACTGTATGTCACAGCAGCTATAAACGACCATTCCCGCTCAGTCCGTGAAATTCTGAACAGTTTCGTTTTCCAATCCCGATCAAACATTTGGAAAATTGAACACTGACTTTAACCCCCCCGCCCCCATTTTTTTTGCCATGCCAAAAAAAAAAAAGAAAAAAAGAAAATTGTGAATTCCTCATTTTGTTTTTAGAATTGGAAAACAGAATTGGAAATTGGAAAAATGGAAAATTGGTGCATGGATGGCAATTTTTTATTTTGTTTTTTTTTAACTTATTCAACCATAATTTTATAATTTTAACGTTGGCAGTACAAAAAAAATAAAACATTTGTTTTAAACTTATGAAACTTACAATGCTGACTGCGTCTGCCAAGTAAATCTAATTTATCAAAATCAAAGAGCACGGTTTAGGAATCCGAAGAGGACAGTTTAGGAATCTGAGAGCACAGTTTAGGAATCTGAGAGCACGGTTTAGGAATCCGAGAGCATGTTTTAGGAATCCAAGAGCACGGTTTAGGAATCCGAAGAGGACGGTTTAGGAATCCGAAGAGCACGGTTTAGGAATCCGAAGAGGACGGTTTAGGAATCCGAGAGCACGGTTTAGGAATCCGAGAGCACGGTTTAGGAATCCGAAGAGGACGGTTTAGGAATCCGAAGAGGACGGTTTAGAAATCCGAAGAGGAGTTTAGGAATCCGAGAGCATGGTTTAGGAATCCGAGAGCATGGTTTAGGAATCCGAGAGGACAGTTTAGAAATCCGAGAGGACAGTTTAGGAATCTGAGAGCACGGTTTAGGAATGGTTTAGCATGTTTTATAAATTGAGAGCATTCCGTCAGGAGGTGGTTTTCCCCCAGAGTGATTTTCAAGTGAGCTGAAATCCAATTCCAGCAAAGGGTATCGCTCAATAGTCCACCAGGGCTGCTGAGATGCTGAACTGTCAACCTTCTGGCCTCCAGGGCAGGACTGTACCAGCTAAACAACCAAGTAACCTTGCGTGTTTTAGATTTTGTTTAGATCGGCTTGACTGAATTTCCATGTTTTAAACTGTACATGTATCTGGTAATCGCTTTGCATGCTTCTGGTTTTATTATTCCTTTCCATGCTCTTCACCTCTGTTAACATCTGAGCTGGCGCGAGTCTGTTCTCTGCATAGCATTACAGCACATGCCCTGGGCTAGCCAAGCCAAGCCAAGCGCACGCCAATGTTTTATTGAACAGCTGTTCCTGCAAAATAGATTCACAGTCTCGCAGATGCACCGCAGGGGATTTCTGTGGTTTTCTTCACTTTCAAAACTCAGCCTTGAGCAGCGATGAGGAAAAAAGGAAAAGCTCCCCAAATACAAAAATCCAATCCCACCGACAGAAGCGCTTGGCTTAGGCGGCGTGTGCACATCATAAACCAGTCGAGATCTGCGGTCATCATGCGTGGCTTTGAGAAGTCAAGCTGGAGAAACGTTACTCAAGAGGCCTGATCTGATCTCTCGATCTCCGTAAGAGACGCAGGCTTGAACAAAATGCGTCTTCAGTGAACGAGCTTTTCTGTTGGGTGAATTTGATTTTCTGTTTGTTTGAGTCTTGGATGCTGCTTTAATGGAAAAGAAAGAGATGTGGCAGCTTTACTGAACAAGTCAATAATCATAAACGTTATGGCTGGGCCATAAATATTGGCACCCCTGATTGACACAGGGATCCAAAATTCGTTCCGATTTAAAAGTGGTTGATCCAATAGGTCTGATCCTATCACGATATGTGTGTGCGTGTGTGTGTGTGTGTGTGTGCGAGGTAACAACAGGAATTCAGGTGGCAAGCTTTGGCAAAACAAATATCAGGAATTTCAAGTCACAGCTGTGAATTTGAACTTGCTTGGACATATAACACTTTCCATCATCTGCAAAATGTCTTTATCTACAAATGTCATATTTGTTCCAAAAATGGATAAAGAGGAGGAAAGAGGAGTCCAAATATAAATAAAGCAAAAGAAATACAAATTTATGTTTGTTTCAGGGAATCAGTGGCTCTGGTGGTTTTATCTGTAACAAGCCAAAAAAAAAAAAAAAAAACCCTCATTAATATTCATGCTGGTTTTCAGGCAGATCGACTGCCTCATCTCATGAATATTGATGCGGACTTTCCGTGCAGTTTAAGCAATGTTCACTTCACATTAGCTGCTAATGAATCATTCTCCTCTTGCTTTATATTCGTATCGGCAGTGCTCTCTGCGGAACCGGCTTAAGTCACCGGTAGTAACAAGCGTACCGAGCATCAAACGGTTAGTTAATTTCGACTCTAAATGTAAAGCATTTCGGGACAAATGGAAACAGGGGCATTACGGACGACAGGCTGGGAATATCGGGCCTCGCTCTGAAGTCGAAGCGTGGCATTACTGTCTGCGCTGAGCATCATTCTCTCCTGCTGCTATAACTCATTTGTCGCCACCAGAAACCTGTTGCACTTCCTTTCGTTTTCGGCTTCACCGAGGCTCCGTCCTGTCATGCACGCACGGACACCTTCGAGAACAAGAGTGCTACGGCGGCAGTGTTCTACAAGACTGCACGTAACACCATGAAATCATAAGCTCATACCCGGTCGTGACACTTTATGTCCAGTGATATAAGATTATGTTCACCATCAGGGGTTTTAAGACATGCTATTAATAATAACTGTCTTACACTAATGCTCATTGTAAAATACTCAGATTGGCTGGCAGCTCCCACTGTTTTTGTTTTTGGTCCCCTCCCGCCTTTTTTTTTAATGCTTAATCAACACCACCAGAATGATACTGTAGATATACTGTATTGATCACATCATGAACACCTCCTGACCGATCACAGGGGCGCATTTGTAACGGAAAGATTGCAGGTTCGAATCCCCAGACCGGCAAAGTGCCACACCCCAAGCACTGCTCCCCGGGCGCTGAAAAAAATAGCCGCCCCCTGCTGTACAGTAAGTCACGGTGTCACACAGGGGTTAAATGCAGAGGCAACATTTTCTTCTTGTGCGCTGTGTGCTGTGGCGCGTTAACAATGACAATGAATCACTTTCATAGTTCATAGATCTTAAACAGTTCCTAAGGGTATCAGTCCTGAATTCATATTAACGTACCTGGGATTTTTTTTCCTTATTTAGATTCGGGTCATTATGTCTTATCTGAATGGACTGGTGCCTCCGGTGACCAGTCTTAGAGACAGAAACAGATGGTAAATGAAATCACTCCAGGACTTGACGGCACATTACAAAAGCATTACTTGACATTAGACATGTCAATGTTTATTTTTACTGTACCTGCCTTCGGATCTTTCGTACATAATTATTCATCCCTTTACAAACGTGGTATTACTCAGTATCACCGTTTTACACGTCTGGTTACCTCCGGCTTATGAATATTATAATATTGCTGCATCCTAAACAACTGTTCTAGACAAAAAAAAAAAAAAAAAATG
Organism: Synodontis membranacea; assembly: GCA_025674565.1. Taxonomy (NCBI): domain Eukaryota; kingdom Metazoa; phylum Chordata; class Actinopteri; order Siluriformes; family Mochokidae; genus Synodontis; species Synodontis membranacea. Next base: position 6,892,979 of record JAOVYU010000063.1, on the reverse strand, counting down.
AAGTGATCATGGTTAAAGGATCACACCTGGAGTACCAACTGCACTGAGCCACCACAACATCCATCCTCCGCTTCAGCACTTTGGAGAGCTCCCAAAACAATAATCCCGAACACGTGCACCCGGGAGGAGTCCGCCTCGAGTGGCCACGGCTGGATGGAGATAACCGCACCTAGCGGCGCCGACTGGCAAAGCTTAAAAGCAAGCACTCAAAAGTTCGACTCGAGAGACAAGAAATGTCCTGCATCGCTGGATCGGTGCTCCCCAACAGCACCTACGTGCCAAATTAAGGACTTCCTACATAAAACCAGCCCCTCAACAACGATGAAGAAGTTTAATAGAAACTCAAGCTTACGGTTTTTTAGGGACACTTTTTATTGCACTACATAAGTAAGTACGGATCTCAATCATCCTCAGTGATGATGAGCTGAAAGGTGAACCGCCACGCTCAGTTCATTCTTTGCCCAAGTGTTGCGTGTTATTCGTCCCTCTCGACCCTTTTTGTCAAGTTTGCTCTCCCTGATTGTGTCCTGACTTCCGTTTACTTTGCTCCTTCGAGCCGACTGTGCTCTGTGTACTAATAAACGTCTGCGCGCGCGCGTCCTCAATCCGAAAAAAAAGCCGCACCGCTCTCTGGCCGTTCCAGACAACGAGCGTGAGCGCACCCCGACTTTCCTCCATCCCTATTCATTACTCCTCCTCTTCTCTCCGAGAGAGAGGGATGACACCTTGTGCGAGCTTAATGACATGCTGCGGGTTGAAGAGTTTGACTCAGAGGGCAGGAAATTTAATCATTTGGCACACACTGGTCGCGTTTTTTTTTTTTTTTGCAAAATCTGATTGACGCGAAGAGATTTTTTAATGAAGGTGCAGGTCAAACTGAGCTCTCCTTAAAAAAAAAACAAAAAAAACAAAAAAAACATTAAAAAAAAAACGTTAAAAAAAAAAAACAACACGACTCGGAATCAATGCACGGGGACACGGAGGAAACCAAGAGAGCTAGGAGGTCAAAACACAGAATTAGTGCTAGAATTAAAAAAAAAAAACAATGAAACATACAGTAGAAACTGATCTTTAAAACAAGGTGCCTGTGTGGGTTTCATCCGGGTGTCTCCGGTTTCCTCCTACAGCTTAAAGGAATGCAGATTGGCTCGACTGGCTACTCTGAATTGCCCATAGGTGTGAATGCGAGTGTGAACGGCTGTTTGTATTTCTGTTACCGCGCCGATAGATTGGCGAGCTGCCCAGGGTTTACCCCGCCTCTCGGCCCAAGTCGGGCTCCAGCTTCCTCCCGACCCAGACAAAAACAACAAAAAGTTACAGATAATACTGTAGATGAGTCCAAAAGTTTTATCCCAATCTTTTTTATTTATTAAAGGAAAAAAAAATATTTGTTTTCAGTTTTCGTCGTGGAACATCCTGTTTCTGTTATCCGTTTTTTTGTTTTGTTTTTTTTTTAACATTTATCACAGTGGTGTAATCGAGACGAGGTGAGCGCGAGAAGTGAATTTCACCCTCTGACACGTCCGCCCAAAAGCTGGCAGCGATGTGTAAACAAGGACCCATGAAATGCAAATGGACTGACGCAAGAGCATCATCAGAGAGGGCGAGAATGCGAATTTAAATATTCCGTTTTGTGCCGTTTGTTAACGCCGGCAGTGCGGAATGCTCGGGTCGGAGTCGGGACAATTCGTCCTCTATAAAATGCAAAGGGTTTATTTAGACAGAGATTTGTACGGTGGACAGTCCAAAATTGCCGAATCTAAAGGTAGACGGATTAAAAATGTACCGTTACTTAGCATTTAATTACTGCTATGGGTTCAGAAAAGTCCCAGAATTGGAAGTCATCATCAACCGACCGGTGCTGATATCGATTTCTGATCGTCGTGAGAATCTCCACAGCTTTATATTTTAGGATGTTTCGCTTGAGACAGAATTACAGTATGAGGAGGTCATTATGCTGTGTACGGCTGCAGTCCAGCGAGTGCACATAATTTAAATAAATAAATAAATAAATAAGTAAGTAAGTACTGCAAGGATAAAAAAAAAAGGCAGTGTGGATTTTAATTAAGCCACCATGCGTTGCTGCTAAACCGCTTTTGACGGCAAGGTACAAATTATAACAGAGCAGGGCGGGGGGGAAAAAAAAAAAAAAAAAACAAGAATAAAAAATACACTGCCGGTGTGCTTGGGCTTGACACATTTAACACAAAAGCATTTTCCTATCAAGTCCAACGCCGTCTGACAAATGACCAATGACGACGGTGTGAGGAATTAAAACGCCTGCCAAGTTCTCGTCGACGTAAAGACAAATCTATAGAACACTCTTGGTAATACAGTATATTGCTATAAATCATATTTCCAGTTTTGCTGAAACCTGAGAAAATTTAGATTGTACATACAATTACAGCAGGCAATTGTCCCCAAAGTTGAATTTGTTGGCTGAATTCTACGCTTCCACTCACGAGTTATAACGCGTGTACGGTACTTGTTCGTCAAACTGTATCATCAAGATCCTCTTCCGATAGATCCGGGATTACAGAAGAGACTCCAAATACTCTAAAGTGATCCGCTCTAAGCGATGTTCCTCGGGTCAGTGACGGCCGTGTCACATTTCTCCCTCGGAGACGAACATCATGACCTTGTGCTCTCGTCTCGCTTACAGTTCTAGCCTTGACTCTCGATCCTGACCAATCATTTATTTGTTGCTTGATTGTGTTCACCTGTTTTGTGTTTCATTATTGATTGGTTTGCCTACTTATACACTGTGTGTGTGTGTGTGTGCTTGTGTGCGTCATTTTCTTATCAGGCTTTGGCTACGTTCACATTACAAGCCTCATCGTTCAATTCCGGTTTGTCTATCCATAGTTCACGTCCGTAATTATGATTAACCTGTACTGTATGTAACTGCGTCTCTACTGATTGTATCCTGCCCTTGTTCAACTCACTCTGACTGCAATAATGGATTTGCCCCCTGATGACCATCTGTGATGACCTCCTTGTGCCCTAGCCCCTGTTCGGAATTATGCGAATGGTCTCTTGCTTCTTGCCCGAATAAATAAAAGACTGTTAATTTCCGCTCGCGCTGAAGATTACGATGCTGAGCCCTGTTACGAGAGTGCACTTACTGTACAGTGCGAACCAAAATCGCAGCTAAACGATGCCAAGGTCACCCTTCTAATACAGGTCAGTCGCAGCACTTAAGAGAATAAGGAAGCTCCTTGCACGGAGTACTGATTCCAGAGCTACTACTGTACATAAATGTGTTTTGTACTGTAGGTGTCATGAAAGTAGTAACTGTGTTGTTTGGTATCCCAGAAACCGTGGCTTTCAAAAACAACAACGAAAAAACACGGCGGGTTTATTCTTGTTCAGCGGATGATGATGATGGTGTATGTTTTACAAGATGCCAGATGTACCCGTACTGCTTTTTTTTTTTTTTTTTTGCAGATCACAGTCTGACCTTTTCGTTTCACCTACTCTTGTTACTTTTAGCATTCAAGGACGTCATTTGAATCATTCCTGCCAATAAGCAGTTTGACATTTACAGAACAGGAACCGGGGAGGTGAGTATGTGATGGGTGACGCTGTAGGGCAGAGAGTGATTGATTTGGCCAGAAAATAACTTTTACTTTATTGAAAGGGGCTACTAATACTCTAAGACAGTCTACGACATCGCTGTCACCTGACTCCCGCTCTTTATCTTACTGTACATGTGGTGAGCCCAAAAGATGTCTCCATGTTGCCATTTCAGGCTGAGCGTGACCGGGTTATTTGGGTAGCCAGGTCACCAGGTGCTTCCTTGTGGACAGTTCCAGGCCTGGTTCCATGCAGAAATTCAAGTCATGTAGGGTGTTTGCCATGGTGCGGGCGGGGGGGGGCATTAGAATTGCTCTTGATGTACTGTACCAGTCTTTGGTGGTCTCAGTTTTCACCTACTGTATTGTCACATGCTGTGAGTAGGGACTGAGGTGATGTACAGGTGGCATAATTGGTACGGTACATGGTGTGAAGCCTGATAATCAAGGAGAAGCTCAGAATACATCTGCTGCCTCTCTGATTTGAGTGGGGCCAGGTGTACCTCACTAGGATGCCCCCCTGGTCCTTTTCAGCTCCAACCGAAGCCGAATCAAACATCCCGCCCAAGTCGTCTCAGGTGTTCCCAAGCGAACGAACTATTACGAGAACTCCCAGAAACCCAGCAGGTTCTGGGCAGGTCGGGAAAAACATCTGGAGATCCCCAGAAGGAGCTGGAGAGTGACCCGCTCAGCCTGTTGCTTCACATCCAATCGTTTAAGAAGTTAAGATGTAAGGATAAGGTCAAACACCATGAGCAGCGTCATATATACAGTAGCAAAAACGTTTTGGAACTTCTGCTCGGCTTCCTCCATCCACAAAAACGTCAATGGTTTGTTTTATCCTTGTTCATACTGTCCTATATACTAATAGCTTCAAACGTACCTGTTAGACTTGACTTTGCATCATATCCAACCTGACATTAAAAAACCACTACAGTATGCCGTCAGTGGCGCGAGAACATAACTAGCACTCTTTGGATCTCTTCCAGGACCATTCTCATCTCAAATTGACAGAATCCAGCTTTGTGGGACCCAGCTTTGTGGGTGTTTTTTTCTCTCCCCAACAAAATACGTATTGTTTTTGGGGAAGATGGATGGCGGTTGCAACCAGAAAAATGCTCTCGGTTATTAAAATCACAGTGAGTTTTTTTTTTTTGCAGGAGATCAGGTTTACTCATGATTAGGAGTTCATCCGTAGCAGATGCAGGATTAGCCTCTAAACTCCCACATCCAGCCAGCCATCTGTGCTAATCAGAGCCCATGACATCAGAACCCAGATTTCCAGGCCAAGTATGATTGAGGTTTGGGATCTAAGAGGTCGTCATGGCAATGACGAGTGCACGAGGGTACAAAAGTAACCAGCTTTAACTAACTCTTGTGTTTTTTGTGGGTTTTTTTTTTTTTTTCCGGCTCCTGGCATGTCCTGGGAGCCAGATTGCGATGACTTCATTACCATCGTTAGACGGTGATACTCGGCTGGGCCTTGGCTACCGTTCATTTGTTATCCGAGAGCCCTGCATGGAAGGACGTCGCATCCGCGAATCGATACTTTGCAATTCCCTTGTCATCATAAAGAGCTCGCATTGATCAGGTGTCACCACTGACAAAACCTGCTTAGCTCCTCAATTCCCGTCCTCTAAAGCCGACACGCTGTCAATACTCCAATTAAAATGATGAGTATATGGGAGACATTCGGGAGCGTGTTCAAATTCCATCTAGTTTTCGTACTTCCTAGTTGCTGACCGCTAAGGCTGCATTTATAATCAATCCAGTGCTCGTTGAAACCGCTCTGGTGTTAGAACGTGGACTTGACGAGCTGTGTCTACTTGCCTCCTGACCTGCTTATAGTCTCGGCGGTGTACTTCGCGATTAGTTTATCAGAAACCTAAACAGAACCCTGACCATTCTGCATGAAATCAATTTCCAGGAACAAAACATTTCGAGCAGAATCTCAGGCAGAGTTCCATCTGGTCCTCTTCTACAAGAAAACGCATTTGAAGCTTCCAAGCCATGCATGCTGAACTCTTCTCTCATCACCAGCTTTCACGCATCAGGGTGTGACGCAGTGGCTTTTTTTTTTTTAGCTTCCTGCTGCCGGGGGAAAAAAAAAAAACCAAACAAACCCAACAGTATTCTAAAAATGGATCGACGACAGTTAGTCCAACACTGTCATGCAGGTAAAGATAATATCACACGTGCGATCACAGCTTCCTGAGAATCAGCCATGCTTTTGACATCGTGTCATATACTGTATTGCAGGGTTTAAAAAAAAACCGCATGTACTGTAGAGAAAAGCTCGAAGTGAAATGTTTGTCATGGCCGAAGTATACAGTAAAAGCCAACTGGCCATCGTATTCCACTGAGGAGAAAGCGGAAAGAAATCCGCGAGACACCGTTAATTAAAACGATGCAGCGACTCTCACGGGGTGACGATGAATCCTACACTGTAATGGAAAAAAAACAAAACAAACAAACACAACAACAACAACACTCGAAGAGATTTTATGACTGCCTCCGAACCCACATACTGTATTTTTTTTTTTTTTGTCACATGTTAGTGCATGTACAACAGATTGGGGTCAGAACACAAGGTTGGAAAAACAGAGCAGGATAATACACAACCCAACGACTAGACACAGAGGCCAAGGTCAAACCCGGGGAAAGATAAATACAAGGAAATCAGGGAAGTCGTAAAAGCAGAGGAGAAGCATGGCTCGGGACTGATGATGCAAGACATTGAAACCAGATTAGGAAATACAGCTAAAGGATATTTACAGTACTGGAACTTGAAAATCAGGGAAGGAACGACCTCGGAGACCATTTAAGGAAAGTAACGGGCAAGAAATCGCCGGTTTAAAGTCGAGTACAAGTACAAGTAGAGTTGACGTTTTAGAAACCTGCACTGCTATCATGGCCGGCTGTTCTAGAGAATTAATCAACCTCTGACCAATCAGAATTAAGCATGCAATTGCTAGGGTTTTTAGGGGAAGCTTTACATCCTTTATTGTAGTCCGTGATACAGTAATGCTTCCTGGGAAGGATGATTTACACCAGTCACTCTTGTTGAGAAGAACTTTGGCTACTGGTTCTAACAACCACTCTTCTGTCTGACACTGAGACATAAGGACAGATGGGAACATGTGGGGACAGAATCAGGCCAGGTACATCGTCACACGGTACCATCCATATCACGAGAAAACCGCACTCTTTCCCCCGTGATCCAGGCTCTTAAACCGCACTGAGCTGATCTATATTGGCGATTTGTATGTAAGAGCAGATGGAAGGTCAGGGGATGAGGCTCAAGACAGATGTTTGTACATGTTCAAACAGATGGTTGAAGCTGTTTAGGATTTTCCGTGGAGGAGGTGGAGACGAAGGAGCACGGAGGCTGAAACCCGTACAGTGGGCCAGATGCCGCACGTCCTGTACGTATGGAGGCGCAGCGAGAGACACGACTCAGTGTAGTGGTGGAAAGTGCTCAGATTTGGCAACCAAATACAGTTATGTATTTATAATAATAATAATAATAATAATAATAAAAAAGTGGGGAAAGTTCACAGCATTCGTCATATTTAAAAAATAAATATATATATTTTTTTATATTTCGAAAATAGCACTTGATCCAGCACAGCCTTGAGTATTATCACTTGTGCGCACCACTTAATAAAGCCTCGAGATACTTAATCGAGGCTACAGAACTGTAGAAATATCACACATAACTCATATCATTTGCTCTATAGCAGCCGCTGTTTAAAAAAAAAAATGAATACAGGACTTTCTGACCAATCAGGTTTGAGAATTTTTTGCGGCAATTGATCCTGGTGTATTAATACACAAAGAAGGATGCAAGACCAGGCTATTGCTAATATGTGCACAGTCTGATTTAAATATATATATATATATATATATTCTTTTGCTGAATTTGCATCATAATTTTCCTTCTCTCTCTCTCTCTCTCTCTCTCTCTCTCTCTCTCTGTAAAGTTGAGAGTGTTAGACAGCCAGTCAGTCAGCTGGGATTGAGATACAGGACAGCGTTTGTCTCCCAGCACAGCTCGTTCTGCAGGAGGTCAGGAACGAGGCACTCGCACAGCTTTGCAGGGACATCATCCTGCCTGTCAAAGGCACGCAGCGGGGACGACAGAACAGCAGGGCAAACGCCGGGACGGTGAGAAAAACAGCGTTGAAAGATAGGGATTGATCAGAGTGAAGGGCTTGACACACACACACACACACACACACACACACACACACACCTGAAGGTCTACTGAAATTTGCATACCAGTTTGGAAGATTGGGGATAATGCCCCCATCAAGCAGAACTCTCTCTCTCTCTCTCTCTCTCACTCTCTCTCTGTGTCTGTCTGTCTCCCACTGGTGTGACCTCAATAGTACTTTCTGTTCTCTGAAAATAAATTGGTGAAAAAAAATTTTTTGGCTTAAACTTATGTGGATGTTATAAAGTTTTATTTAAACATTGCCTGCCCCCCCCCCCAAAAAAAACACATGAATTCTTTAAGTAGCTTTTTGTTTATGAAAAGTTCTAGAACACTGCCTAGAAGATTCAAAATATATTTAGGGTGTTGATTTTTATTATTATTATTATTATTATTGCAAAATTCTTTGACATTTAGAGTTTTTATATTTAATTTTCATCATCATGGTTATCAAAAAAAAAAGAGATTTTTGCACATTTTCATTTTTCCATGTCATATGTAGCCAAAAGACAACAGCATAAACAATTTACATACTTGTACAGACCTTTACATTTTTATTTTATTTTTTTTAGATCTTATTTTCCTGGATTATTAAATGATCATTTACACATTTAATATATTTTAAAAAATAAATAAATAAATAAATAAATACATAAAAGAGAGAAAATGCTGTTTTTAGGGGAAACAAGCCAAAAAAAAAAAAAAAAAAAAAAAAAGCTCCCTCTCATTTTCTTGCCATCTGCCAATTCCTGTCCAGCAGCCAGCTCTCTCTTATCGCAGGACAGCTTCCAGCCAGGAGGGTGAAGCCTAAAACGCGCTTCCTCCGCGACATGTGAAGTCATCCAACTGCATCTTTTCAACCTGCTGCTCATACAGCGCCAATTTCTCTGTCTTGGCTCCCGGCCACGGACGACCGTGGCATCGCCGTGATCCCGACTCGCCATTCTCCACTGCTAAGTCGATGAATGTTTAAGTTTGACTTATCCCGCGTAATATTGATTCAAGGGTGCCAATGATTCTGAAGTGGCGTAATCTGCAGGAAATCAACAGGTACTACTGAGACACCTTTATAAAGCTGCTACAGAGAAAAAAAAAAGAGAGCGAGAGAGAGAGACTGTCAGTGGAAAACAAAACACCGGCGGAAAAGCTTTGTGAGTCCAGAGCGAATCTCTACGGTCTAATTAAGCGCGATAATGAGTGCGGCTTCGGCACAATGCTTTGTTCTAGTTCCATGAACGCAATCCTTTTCAGCTCCTTTTAAGAGGGCAAACGTGTTTTAGAAACAAGTGGATGTAAATAATACACAGCTGAATAGATTGATGGTAAAGACTGCGAGCATATACAAACTGGTGTGAGTAACGCTACGCATCATTACTCCGCCTCATTACACACCCGCATCCTTTGCTGAACACCCAGCGGGGCAGGACTGCGTTCGAGGCGAGCTATGGATACGAAATCACTAATTATGTGTGCAGAAACGGGTCTCCGGTATGTTGATCTGGCGTTAGAACAATCTCATTAACACGCCTTGTAACTTAGATTATATTGCTTTAAGATAAGTATTGTTCTAGAAAGTCTCGACATTGTTTCAAATAATTAAAAAAATGCACACGTTGACTGTTAAATGTCAGAAGGCCTGCTATCCGGACGTAATCCATCCACTGTATCTACGGTATAATGAATATCCGTTAATGGGATCATACCTCATGTTATATTCTTAATAATGTACAAAACTGCTGCCTATCACATAACTGTGTATAAGAACTGTAGTATATATAATACGATAATACAGTTATGTAGCAGTTCTTTGGCTTTTCTCTTCGGGCTTTGCGGGGGAAAAGGTTCTAAGTAGGGTTCTAAGCCTCTTTAGAAAGCTTCGATGTCAGTTCACCTACAATCTGTCGACTCGCACTACACGTTTCTGTCGTGAAGACGTTGGGAGTACGGACCGTCTGATTCGCAGGTACTGTAGGAAGTGCTCGTTTTTCCTCTGTGTTTGAACTAACGTTAGCTGTCGATCAAATCATTAGCTAGCAATTATGTAGCGGAGTTATAAAGTACGGCGATCAGTATTGTACAAAGGTTGCACCTCGGTGACGGACGAAAAGGTGAAGAGTACTGTGATACTGGCGCGAGATCGGACTCACACCGGAAGGCAGCCAACCAAAATTCCAGACTTGGCAGGAATCCAACCCCATC
>JAOVYU010000063.1:6840245-6851155 GCA_025674565.1 Synodontis membranacea | reverse complement strand
GCGTTCATGTATAGTTTTTTTTTCTTCATTTTTTTTTTTTTTTTTTTTTTTTTTAAATAAAAGGGCAACGTCTACCAAAAAATATGTATTTTAGCATAAAGCCTTCAAAATATATAGATCTCAAAGGTCAGGCACAGCCATATGAAAAATTCGTTTCTTTACTTCTCTCGCCTCACGGACAGCGAAATTCATCCGACAGAACGTACGCGTTCTCTTAAAGGTCATTTAACGTAGAAGGAAATTTAAAAATAAATAAATAAATAAATAAATAAATAAATAAAAGGCAGAGATCTACTTTAAACTGATATGGTGCCATTTGGGTTTTAGGGTTTATTTAAATCATGAATAATGGAGTCAGTTGATATGAATAAAAAATAAATAATAATAAAAAAAACAACACGTTGTCAGAGATGATTTTTTTTCAGACGTGAAACTTGCCCAGCTCAGTATCTTGCTAGATCGTTAACCTTAGCCATGATGGCTCCCATGTTGCCGTTTCCTATCGGCGGTGTTCTCAAGACAACTTAAACACCGACTTTTTCTCTACGCGACTTTCCACGAGCTCTATATGAAGGCAGCATATTTTATAAAACCATCTTGGAAATTTCACATTAAAAAAAAGCCTCAAATTCAAATCTGCTGACATTACAGATCTTTTCTTGACATAACAGAAGTATTGCCAAACTACAGTATATTTCTAAACTCTTTTTATTTATTTATTTATTTTATTCTTTTTTTTTTTTTTATTAAACTTCATTCTGACTCTAGCTTCATTTTCTTCATTTTTCTTTTAAAAATTCATTTTTTTTTTTCTATCACTTGTTTTTCTGGATACATTTCATGAATACATAAGAACCCTACAAGCCAGAGGCACCGGATATTAATTTATCTTTTTTTTTTTGTTTGTTTGTTTGTTTTCTATAATAAATAGCTCTGGAAAATCACACATGCTGCCTGTGAAGAAAAAAAAAAGCTGAATTATTATAGTAGACAGTTTATGTTCTGTACCTGATTGTTTCCTGAGCTGAACTTCACTACGGCTCCTACAGTATAAGTTTAATGTTGATAGCTTTTTTAAAAAAAAAAAAAAAAAAGCTTTTAGTTTTTGTCAGCAGAGTTGTTTCACAAGTCACAGAAGTGGTGACGAACGGGGTTATTATTATTATTATTATTATTATTAAGAGGTACAAATTATGGGAATTTACAAAAAGAAAAGGAAAAAAGGGACTTTAATGATCGGATGCTCGGGTGATAAACTTGTCTTCGTAATGCATATGGTTAGGATAAAACGCTAATCATCCAACGACGCAACTGTATAATTAAACACCACTGCTAACAGTTGAAAAAATTAACCCTCTGCCTCAAATAAATAAATAAATATCAACATTTCATTAATAATTAATATGCAATTTGAAATAGAGGGAAAAAAATAAACAAGCGTTTACCGAAGATGAAAGAATGAATGATGAGATTTTAGGAATAAATATTGCTTTATAATGACATCTGGCTAAACATGAACTTGGATTCAAATTTCCCAAATTCAGACTTTTTTTTTTATTATTTTTTTTTTTTAATAAATGCACCGAGAGACTGAAAGGAAGCCAAAAGGAAATGAAAATAAATATAATCCCTCTCCTCTGAAAAAAAGATGAGAAATGAGGCTTGGGGGCGATGAACAGGATAAACGCGGCGGGTGAAAGTTGCATTTAAAAGGCGTCTGAAAGGTTGAAAAGAAGACAAGCGGTGACATCTCAATGGAAAGCGGCAGAAATAATTGACCGAGTCTTTTTTGTCTGCGGGAAACTTCTCGCCGACCTCCACGTCCGGTCGATCCGCTTTCATTACCTCCTCGTTGGTCATGCTCGCTCCGACACTGACGGATAGACAACAGCGGGAAAGATCCTCTAGAGATAAGTGCTGGCTTAAATCTGATACCTTGTTTTCCAAATAACAACGTTTCATAATTACAAGCGCTCTCTCTCTCTCTCTCTCTCTCTCTCTCTCTCTCTCACACACTAATACAAATTGGCCACGTGCTAATAGCTTGTTAAGATACGGCCATTCCGTCCATCCATCCATCCATCCATCCATCCATCCATCTATTACTGTGGGTGTGGAAGTTCTGGGAATGTCCCCAATCAATCAATAAACAAGAGGTTTACATATTTTTAAAATAACACATAACAAACTATCCATCACATGTACAAAAGGTACGCAGCAGCAGCAGCTTGTAAACTTTAGACTTGTTGGGAATTTTCCAAAGAGTTCCAGACAGGACGTGATTTGCGACCCAAAGGAGGGAATTTCTTCCCACATCCAAGAACGTCAGCGCTTCCCAAAGCAGGAAGGTGACCCGACAAAGACTGGAGCTCTTCGAGACTCCGGACTCTTTACAGTACCCGATCGATTCGTACCCTCTCATTCAGCATGCCATCTTGTGTCCCAGAACTGATCTCACCTTTAGCACAGAGCTCAGCGAGAGCAGACTGCCTGAAGCAACACCAGGCACACTTCATTCACACGCTGTCAGCTGTACTCCGGGGTTTGGTTTGATGTGTGCCACCAGCCGTCGAGGGATTCTCAAGTCGTATTTACCGGGAAAGCTCGGTAATTAGCTAATTTACAAGTCTGTCTTCAGCTGGGTCTGGCGGGGGGATAAAGTTAGTGGGGAAGGTTGGCGAAGGCACGAAGGTTGCGTCTATGAAGATGCAGAACTTCTTTCAGAGAAAAGTTTAATTATAAGAAGAAATTATAAGACAGCAAATTAATGGAAACCCGCCTAGTGAGAGGATTGTAGCTTCCCAGCAGATACTGTATTGTACGGAGGTGGGGGCGATAGACAGAGGGTAGAGTTACTGTAGTTAGGTGAAAACACACACCTGCGTAAATTTAATGTCGGCACCGTCTAAAGGCAAACATTTCCTTGGAATTTACTTGACTGTTAGTCTACCGTGTGATTTACTGTACAGCCTTGGTTTTGTTGAATGGGCATGTTTCTTTGGGTCTGGGTTGGCTGCTATAAAAGAGACGCAGGATCACCGAGAATAATAAACAATGTCGCTGCGTCGAGAAACAGCCATGCTAATCCTCTCACAGTGGGATGTTTCCTGTAAGCTTCCTAATCCTGGCCTTTGCATCAACATGCTGTCACACAGCAATAAGGAAATGACAATTTAAATGGGGGGGAAAAAAACTCCAAACGGCAGCATCAGAGCTCGTCTGATTGGTCAGAAGGTGCTGGTTCATTTTCTTTAACTCTGACGGTAATTTATAATTTAAATTATCAATGTGCTCCTTCTAATACGTTAATGATTCTATGGCAATAGATTGCGGAAGCTTTCGATATGGTGAGGCTTTACGTACGTTTATTTAACACTTACTGGAAGGAGTCTCCAGGATCAGGGTCATCTTCAGGAATGCAGAAATCTAAGTAATACTGAGTAATACTGCAGCTACTGGAGCTTGGTGTAGGGTTCGGGTCTCGGGCTTTACAGAGTGAGCCATCCCTTTCACCTTCTCGTGTTTACCGAATAAACATAAATAAAAGCTGACAGACTCTGAGTCCGTTGCGCTGAATCTAATCTTAGCCTTTTTAAAGGCTCTACCATAAATCTCTGCTTTATGAGGCCTTCTACTGGAAGCTCTTTAGCGTCGCTTCACTGCACCGATCGATTATCACGCCTGCTTAGCGTTTAACCTGGCTCCCCGCCGCACCATACAGGCGATTAATGATAAACGTATAATATCTGATAGGATCATCTGACCTCTCATTTACAGCGCACTGTGGATCTTATCTGCACAGATCCGGTAAAGCAGCGCCGCACCTACACGCCATGTTCAGCGTTTACCGCTCAGCGGTTGGACGGATTTTCTCTCCAAGCTGCACAACTGATAGAGGAGCAGCAGCTCTGTACTGCGGAAGCTCAGCATGGGGGTGTGATGCACAAAAAAAGCAACAGTACATCAGTCAAAACCAACGGCAGTCATGTTACGCTTGGTCGCTACGTCTTTAATCCCCCAAATCCCGAGACACCACAGAGAGGGAGAAAAAGAAAGGTTTCAAGACGTTCTATTAACGCGCCATAAACGACATTTGGTGTAGAGGTGTGCACTGGGACTGGGATTCCTCTGGGTCCAATAAAAAAAGAATGGGAGGTCAGATTTGAAGCTTGCAGGGCCACAAAATCCCAGATCCATTAACGTTTATTTACCCGTAGTGAGTGCTTTAGCACGGCTGGCATTGCTAACTGTATTCTTCTTTATATTTGGGGACATGGGTCAACCAACGTTCATTATCCTGAGACTGGACTGGAACACTGAAACTTTTTGCGGGGGTATTCGGGATTGAACAGAATTCCTTCAGGACTGGTCAGGGTTTCTTCCGTAGTTGGTCTGAGATTTTCAGGGGTGGACATGAATGGTAAGAATTTCTCCAGAAGGCGAGCTGGATTGGGTAGAATTTCATTGCGACTGGGTGGGACTGACCAGGAACAGATTTGGTTATTTGGATCTTTTTTTGGGGGGGGGGGTTTGCAGGATTAGGTAGAACTCCTTGGGAGTGGGTGGAATTGATTGAAATTTGTTCAGGAGCAGGTGGGAGTGGTGACTATTTCATTGGGAGAGGGCGGAATTGGTTAGAATTCCTTCAGGGGTGGAAAGGATTCTCTCAGAATTTGGCTGGATGGGTCAGAATTTCTTGAGGTACATGGGGGTACATTGGTAGGAATTCCTTTGGGAGTGGTCAATATTTCTTCTGTTTTTTTATTTTTTTTCCAGGGGTGGATGTGAATGGTCAGAATTTCTTTAGAAGATGAGCATGATTGGGCAAAATTTCATTGAGAGTCGGAAGGACTGGTAAGAAGTTCTTCAGGAACGTTATTTTGATCCTTTTTTTGTGCTTGTGCGGCATTCGTCAGAGTTCCTTTGGTTATTCATGGAATTGGTAAGATTCCTTAACGTGCATCCAGGATTGGTCAGAATGGCACTAGGAGGGGGTGGGATTGGCTAGAATTCCTTCAATGAGGGGACAGGATTTGCTCAGAATTTCTTGAGGAACGTGTGGAATTGGTAGGAATTCGTTTGGGAGTGGGCAAGATTGATCAGAATTCCTTCAGGAATGGGCAGGAGTGGTCGGAATTCTTCCAGGAGCAGGCAGGACTGGAATTTAAAAAAAAAAAAACAAAAAAAAAAAAACAAACAAAAAAAAAAAAAACAGGTACACCTCTTTCAATTTAAAATAAATAAATAAATAAATAAATTTACATTGCTTAGGACAAAGCTCAGAGCGCCCTCTGCTGGCCGAAAGCTCTCCACTTAACTACCTTAATTTATGTTAATGCTTCGCTTACACGCCTTTTGATTTAACAAACAGGGTCCATGTTCGTGATATGCAGACAGACAATGTGATGCTGGAGCGTGTTGAGGCACCAACTTTCCAGATGGAGAATTTCCCCACGGCACGCACACAAACACACAGTCCCGCCATGTGATGGGCAGGTACAACTAGAGAGGAAGTGAGAGAGCTAGCGAGAGAGAGAGAGAGAGAGAGAGAGAGAGAGAGAGAGAGAGAGAGAGAGAGGAATTTGGTGAGTGTGACAATCTGTCAGATACACAATTCCACTGGGACGTTGTAGACACACAACCCCATATGGAGTCAAGGATGAAGCGCCTCCGGGGATGAAGACTTTTTAGATCTTGTGTGTGTGTGGGAGGGGGGGGGGGGTGATGTGTGTGGGTGTGGATAATCTTACTAAGCATCTGCCGAAGACTCTCACACTTCATTTTCCTTATTAGTTGAATATCAGCTGCCTCGTTCTAATAGACAAAGGTTATTTAACACACACACAGCCTCTCTTGGGAACCATGTCCTAGGATTTATATACTATTACTATGGTTCTCCCAATTGCGGAACTACAGTATTATTGGAGCCAATGGGGTGGGGGGGGTGGGGGGGGGTTCTTTCTAGACCCCTTTTTGAAATCTCAGTGCTCTTAAATATTTAAAAGAACGTGCCAAGGGGGGGAAAAAAAAAAGGAACGTGTGTGGGTATTATTTTCATACGAATATGCATAGATGCATCACTGATCCTGGCAGTAAATAAAAAAACAACCACTTCGTTGTGTACGAGAGGCATCAAACTATCATCGTGTAAAAATAAACGCCCACGGAGAAGAAGAAGAAAAAAAATCTCACACACACACAGAGACAGAGAAGGGGGGGAGGGATAGAGAGAGAGAGAGAGAGAGAGAGAGAGAGAGAGAGAGAGACGGAGCTGCTGCTAAATAATCAAATCAAAAGCTTGTCACGTCCTGTTGTGTGGCTGAGGATGAAATTACATCATCACATTTGCTCTGGGAGAAAGACGGGCTTTTATAATGCGAGACATTTAGAGAAACAGAAAACAGTGAAAATAAACAGAGAGAGAGAGAGAAAGAGAGAGAAACAAGAGCCAGATTTTTCTTTTCCTCTCCCCAGTCTAGATCAAACAATATCTCTGCTTGCTTTAATAACAGCTCCAATACTTCCACATGATGATTTCACCAACGTCTCGAGAGACATCCTGTGAGTTTTAGTCTACGGACTGGAGCAATTCGGTCTTTTCGCTCTCGGAGTTTGCACTTCTTCCTGTTTCATTTGCCATTTCAAATACATTTCACGGCAGGAATGAGATCTAGTAATATATACAGTAATATCGCGGGCTAAAGTGACTCCGTAATCTTTTGCTCTGTCGGGACACGAGGCACGAAAAGCACAAGCCTGGACGACCATCCAGTTACATGCTAGATTCCATTGACTGTTGCGGTCAGAAGGTTACATGCAGACAGCATGGACACGAATGACAATCTGGATGACTTTCTTGTCTTTTTAAATTGCCAAATGTCAAAGTTACAACTGCAGATTCCAAGATCATAAGTTCAAACGATTGTACATAAACACACGTTATTAGGAGGTCTAACCACTTTGCCAAGCCACTTTGTTGGAAGAAGACCCAAAATGTCATCCTCAGGTTCCGGTGGTCAATAACAACCATCAAGGAACGTATCTGCCATGAACTGGAAGCTGCTGGAACATTGTCTACGGTCAAGCGAGGTTTGGACTGAAAAGTGAAAAGAAAAAAGCCCCTGATCCACATGGATGAAGAAAGAGCCTTCTGGAGGGACGTGTTACGGTCAGATGAGATAAATATCAGGTTGTTTGGCCACAATGACCAGAGGAACACTGAAGCAGCTGTTAAGCATGGTGGTGGTAGCATCATGCTCTTGCGCTGTTTTGCATCCAGTGGAACTGGCGCATTGTACAAAGATGTATCTAAATCATAAAGAACCTCAGAATACTTCAGCAGAACCTTGAACCATCAGAAACTTGGGTGTTTCAAATTGAACCAGATTGTGGAATGGATAAAGCTTTCAGAATGTCCTTTCGGAGTGATTCTGTTGGTACCCGGGCAAGAATCCGAAGCGAATTCAGGTTCCTTCTTTTAACACACGGAGAAAAATCGCTCTCTGAAGAATTACCGGCCGCCGAAAGCCGTATCACCGGCGTCTCCCTCGACGGCGTTTTCTTTCATCATCCATAAAGCTTTGTCCGTCCATTAGGTCTCGTACGGATGAGTGATATCACGGGTCTGTCGGCGTGACTGCGGCACTGGGATCAACACCCACTCTAATGACAGAGAACGATGAAATGATAATGTGGCTCGCTCGGGTCGTCTGCGAAGGTCTTTCCTGGCAGAGTGTGTCGCAGAAACAGCATTAACGTGACTCGAGACACGCAAACGCGCCGAGGGAAAGAGAGTCTCCGGACGGATTGATCCGAACGTCTGAGTCCGCCGACAAGAACCTGTTTTTTTTTCTATTTATTTATTTATTTTTGTACATCGAGGACCTGAGCTAATTGAGCTGTAGAATCCTGGAAGCTGATTGGTCAGAAGGTGTTGATTGATTTCCTTATCGCTTTAGCAAATCATAACCTCTATATAAGTGGAAGGGAAATGTTTCCAGCCTGGGCTGAGTCCAGCGCTCGCTAATGAATCGAACCCTATGATTCAGCAGAAACAGTTGTTTTTGTTCAAAAAAAAAAAAAAAAAAAAAAAAAAGACGTCGCCTAGCAACCACACACACACACACACACACACACACACGCTGAGCCTTAGTGCACTAAAGTCACGAATGCTCTTCAGCCTCTATGGTTAAGCCTCTGTGTGAAAATGCCTCCTCTCTCTCTCTCTCCGGAGCTTTCTCTCAGCGCTGCTTGATTTTTTTTTTAGCTGGAGAAAAATCAAAGGACTTCAAATGGCAAATGGCCGTCTTTCTGCCCAGCTGAATGCTAAGTAGTGCTTCAGACATGCTAAAGAGGAGCTTCAGCAATGAGCAGATGACTGCAAAAGCCAATGTCGTCCAAATTCTTGAATGGGCCAATAAATAAATAAATAAATAAATAAATAAATGCTCCCATGTCTACATGAGACACGTTCGTATGATCCAGGGAAAAGAAAACGGTGAAAAAAAAAACAAAAAACGTCACTCCTCATATGGCTGATTAGTTTTGTCAGTTCTTCACACGTCTGTTGCGCTTCCCGCTACTGATGCAATGACTACAAAAAAAGAAAGAACCCCTCTCTCAGACAGACAAATAAAAAGAGCCAACAACAAATGACTCACTCGCGACAAATTGCTGTAATACGGGACACCGGGTTACAGACGAGCCGTTGAGACAGACATTTTAGCGCTAATGGAGCACTAGACAGCTAGAGACGGGAGCAGACCACGGCTGCTACGTTAAAAAATAAATAAATAAATAAATAAATGAATAAATAAACAGATGGTAGAGGAGGAAAATATTAAAAATGCCAAAAAAAAAAAATTAAAATCCCCCAACAATTTTACACCGAAATAATTTTACACCAGGGTAACTGATAGCTCTCACACTGAGCATTGTTCTCCATTACTGCTGATCGTAAACAAGTACAAAAAAATTAAAATGAATAAAGTATAGTTGTTTAGTTTGAATACTGGATCATAAAATGTAAAAAAAAAAAAAAAAAAAAAAAGAAATACTGTAAATAAATAAAGTGAATATTTCGGTGTGGTTTTCAATCGAATTTCTGCGATTAAAAAAAAACAAGAAGGCAACAAAACGCTGATCCATTTGGATGATTTCTCGTTAGACTAAAGGATTCGGGGATTGTTTGAGTCATGAACAGGTGCATACGCTACATCAGCTCCAAAATATATACTGGCAAGTAATTTGGCGCAAAGAAAAACAGAAATTGTAGCAAAGATCGCAACATAGAAGACACAGGAAATTCTAAAGGGTTCACAAACTTTCAAGCACCGCTATGTCATATTAATGTCATATTTTTTCCCACCTTTTCTGAGGAGAGAGAGAGAGCGCCCAGCGAACCTCCATGAAAAATGCATATTTACAAGGTCATTCTTTCTTTTCTTTTCTTTTTTAAATAAGAAAAGTTCACTCGTCGTACCGAGCATCGCTTTCCTGTGCTCCGATGAATAATTAACGGAGAAATGTGGGGAGAAAATTCACACGAATCGGTGGTCTCGAGACATAAAATATTCAAAACTTTACAACCAGAACTTTAGCTGACGATCTGCTCGTATTCATTAGCACCTAATAAATCTGTCTTCTTCCTTAACGCTCATTTCGACAGAAAGCAGGAATTTGGTGCCAAAAAAAAAAAAATCTCATTTATTAAAAAAATAAATAAATGAGAGAAGGAAAAAATGTTCTTTCGAAGCACATGCGTGTCTGTCCTCCACTCTGAATTCATCTTTAAATGTGTGTAGACGGCGCAGGTGCGTTTTTTGAACCGAAGGGCATCACTATTGATGCGCACATCTGTTAGGCATGTCATCCAGCCGTGCTGCTGTAATGCATTTCAATCAAGCAGAAAGCCATTTCATTTCCTTTCAGCTGCATTTCTTCTAATAGAGCGTCCCGTAGTATCCCACCGATCCCAAGAACAGTTCAGGAAATACTGGTACGTGTCTGAATGATTTGCATGGGGGTTTTTTTGCCGATGTATTTTGGTATACTGTCTGACTTTAGTTATTTTTGATAAACCGAACGTACATAGATCGTTGCAGAGAATCAAGCATCCGGTACGAGTGCATGAGGTTCGGACATTTTTAAAAAAAATCTGAAACGATTCATTTGTTTGCGTCGCTGAGCATTTCCTATAACCCTGTTTTTTTGTACCAACAGTGTACCTGTGCACGCGTACAGCCATGCTGCCCTGGGGGTGCCCGAACTCGCCTGTTCTCGGAAGCTAAGCAGGGGCGGGCTTGGTTAGTACTTGGATGGGAGAAATCCAGAGAAGGCCGGGTGCTGTGCAAAGACCCAGCCACAAGGGGGTGCACACTCTGGTGTATGCCTGCGTGCCGGTCCCAAGCCCGGATAAATGGGGAGGGTTGCGTCAGGCAGGGCATCCGTCGTAAAAACCAAATCAGACGTGCGGACAAAAAGATCTGCTGTGGCGACCCCTAGTTGGGAATAGCCAAAATGGGAAGGAGGAGCAGGAGTGTACCTGTGCACGCGTGTCATGTGACGAGCCCTGAGCACTGCATACATCGTTATTCAATCAGGAACTCGAGAACGGCGGAGAAATGGTCCGATCCTTCTTCGTTCCTGAACGGAAACGAACGGCGCGTGATGATTTAGAGCCTAGCAGAGAGCTCAAGACATTCAGGGCAACTTATTCACCTGAGAAAGAAAAAAAAAAAAAAAAAAAAAGATAGAATAGGGAGGGCTCTGAGTGATCTGGTGAATTCAAGGATAACCCACTTCATTTCCCCGTTGCAAGTGGGGAACTGGGTCAGGAGTAATACAAATAGGATAAGACTTGGCTATAAATACAGAAGAAAGGGGAAAATACCGGACCAGGAAGTCATATA
>JAOVYU010000063.1:6803298-6815002 GCA_025674565.1 Synodontis membranacea | reverse complement strand
CCTTGCAGCTCGGGGGGGTTATTTATAACTTTGTTTCTTTCTTTCTTTCTTTCTTTCTTTCTTTCTTTCTTTCTTTCGTGATGGCATGTGGAAAATGATCGAGAGCAGGTGTGTACACTTCAGCAGAGGTGGAGCGAGGTGCTCAGGAGCAGGTGCGGCGGCAGCAAGTGTTACTTGTTCTCAAGCTGTTAAAGCTGTCACGGACCGAAACGTGGAATTACCGCGGCTTCAAATGGGATGCAAATCAACTCGCAGGGAACACTTTGTGGTCCATCTTGCGTGCGGGCGTGTTTCGATCCATCATAACTGCTTCACATAAGAATAAATGAAACGTAATAAATAACACCACATAATGCACAAACGCGCAAAACATGAAGCCCTTTTTTGAAAGGGGGGGGGGGCTAACGCAATAACACAACCAAGAAACATGGACTCTCTGCACTACAAGATGAATACTACACTGCACCGTGTTCCCAGGACATTGGACACGTGTCGACTGGTTTGTTTAAATCTCTGTTTCAAATTCTGCATCTACATCCTACACACACACACACAACATAACAGTGAAAAGTTTTCCACAACTTCTAATTCAAAGTTTTTTCTTTATTTTTATTACTTAAGACACTTCTTGTCTTACGGTAACGATGGACTGTCATTTCCCTTTAGTTGAGCGCTTTTATGTTTTCTCCGTTCCCTTCTCTCTCTCTCTCTCTCTCCTCTACATTTGCACCACACAGCAGATATGTTTCTGGAGTTTCTGCTCAGCGTTTATACTGTACATCCTGCGATACGATTTGCAGATTTGGCATTCTGCTTTTGTCTCGGTCTGATTGTTGTAGACAGCTGAAGTCGGTCAGCTGGGATTGAGATACAGGACAGCGTTTGTCTCCCAGCACAGCTCGTTCTGCAGGAGGTCAGGAACGAGGCACTCGCACAGCTTTGCAGGGACACCATCCTGCCTGTCAAAGGCACGCAGCGGGGACGACAGAACAGCAGGGCAAAAAAGACGCAAAGGAAAAACAGAGAAGTAAAAGTGGAGGAAATAAAATGACTCCTTACATGCCTGGATGAGATACAGCGTGGAACCCTGGGTACGCTGCTACAATTAAAAAGAAGCTTTTTGTTTAAAAAAAATGTCATTTTTATTAAGATGACTCACTTACATGAAGTACTGTACTGTAGGAACTGTACTTCTGTCCAGCATGAAATGCATTTAGCTGAAACCTAATGATTAATTAGGTCCTTATCCTATCCTCTTTCAGTCTCGGTGCCTTTCCCGAGGAAACAAGACCTTCCTCCTACATCGATCCTGCTGCATGGTTAGCGTTCACAATAGACTTCATATCATATCTAACTCCATCTGCGGCGCTTTATCGCTCCTCCTTCCTGTGCTCTAATGATACAAGTTTCCCGCGTTACGCCTTCGCCAGTACTTTACGCGTTATCTGTAGCTCGATGGTGATGGATGGCGCTACAGTGGAGCTGCTGGGGGCTTTCAGGGACGGAGAGCTGTTCACAGAGAAACTAACGGTGGACATCTATAACACAATTCCGTCCCGCCAAAGACAATCTCCTTAACAAATGAACATTATGTTAATGGGATCCGCAGGGTAATTCGATCGTCTAGAGGAGGACACAGAGAGAGAGAGAGAGAGAGAGTGAAGAGAGCAGCATGATTAGTCCAGACCTCACATGATGGAAATTCTGAATGAACAGCAGCTCTGATAGGAGCCATACATGGGAATAAAAACATGCAAACATTTGTGCGTCTATTGGAAGGAGTCTCCAGTGTCAATAATTACTCCAGTGTTATAATATAACAAAAGTGAGTACAGGAACTTGCTGAACGGATGGACTTTCCACAGCATTAAACGCGACCATTAAATGGACAAAATATGCGGTGTGTCATTCTCGTGGATCCTCAATATGGACTCAGGGATCAAACCTGGATCAGCCTCCATTTAGACCTTAAGCTCCTCTCGCTGCTGCTTTTTTCCCTAGACGCCACGGTCCGTGTCTTCCTTTTTCTCCCACCAACCTTCTTTGGAAATCAAACACTTCCCTCTTGCGTTCACTTGGCACTGAATATTGAATACGTTCGAGTGGAAGAATCGCACAACACATCCCTACTGTAAAGTGTCTGACCTTCTTTATATTTCCTGCTCGGAGAAACCTTTCATATCCTGCAAAACAGTACTTCGTGGAACTTTCCCTGAAGCGTGGAGCTTCCAGTATTAGAACAGCAAAGTGGGACTAACTCTGGTCAGGTGTCCACATACTTTTGCCAACATAGTGTACGTCGTTCGCCGACAGCATACGAGAAATGTAATGAGCTCCACACGCACCGTCTCCTATGGAATTTCAAAACCAAAGTGAGAGCGAAGTTTTTACTTTTTGCGCATGCACAGCCGAGCATGAAATGAATGCTGCCACGACGAATCGAAGAGACTGGATTTAAAAATCAGTGCCGCATGAATTTCCTACTGGAGCTCTGCTTATGGTAGGCTAATCCTCCTTTCATTGCGCACACTTTGTATTTAGATCTTGATACAAGAGCGTAATCTTAAAACAAGGTCCACCTCCCTTTCTAGCGCTCAGTATACTGAGCCCAAGACCCAAACTGAGGGTGGTTTTACTGTATAATGTAGTTAGCTCGAGATGTTGGCGGAGCCAGAAATAAAAAATAATCCTCTTATAGTACTTTATTTACATTCTGAATTCAGGAGGGGTTTAGTTTTAGCCAGTTATACCCACCCGAGCACCACGTACACGAGAAATACCAAGTCAGGAAGAAATGGTTGAAATAAAATCTTTCCACATGCGGTCAAGTAATAAACCTGGCAGCTAGACAGATCTAATATCAAGCAGCCAGACGATGCCCCAGCGATGTGAGAAGTGGCATTATTGAGGTCAAACCAAAGATAGAAACTGTAACACACTGGATCATGTTCATTCCAGCCACTGCCACAATCCTGATGTTCCCCTACGAGAACCATGGACACCAGGATACCAGGAAAACGGTGTCCTGAGAGCTGAGCTTAGATCCATTTCTGCGGTTGCTTTAACATCCAACCATAATCTCCATTATGGTTTACTCTGGAGTTTGGTCTCTCTTGATATCTCTTTGGATATGAGCAGTTTGATTCAAGGCTGGTGAAGTTTAAAGAGTATATACAGTACAGTAAGTAAGTATTTGTAGCATCGTTTACAACATTTTGCCCAAATCATCCATTATACAGATTTATAGAAATGACCTACTGTAAATGAACATATTATCTCTGTTAACATGCAACCTTGATATACCCTTAGTTGATTACGCCAAGAACTATTTCAACCAATGAGATCTGAAATCAAAGGAAAGCAGTGTTACATACTGTACAAGTCAGCCAGACCCCATCCTGCAATAACCTCACCGATTAACCAAATTTTAATCAACCAGCAAGATTATATTGATTCACCAAAGAAATATCTCAGTTATCTCCATCGCGGAAAACCTCACCACTCACCAAAGATCACCGACAAGCCTGAATCTCTTACCAGTCACCAGGAATCCTACCAACTTACATAAATCTCACCAACATACAAGAATCCCACCCACCACCAGAGATCTTTCCACTCAACGTTAAATCTAAACATCTCACCAACCACAAGGAATGTCGCAAACGTGCGAGATTATAATTGTTTTCCAGCAGTTTATATCTCCTCAATATTAGAGATCTCTGCAATCAAGAGAGATATTACCAGGTAATATGACTCTATTTACCGGCTGCCAGGAATTCCTTGCAGAGTTCCTTCTCCAGAGATCTTACTAAACAGCTCGAATCTCTTCAACGGCTTCAAGAGATCTTATCTACCATCTGAGAGCTTACCGACTATCCTAAATCTCTTAAATATCAAAGAGCTTACCGATCACCGGAGATCTTACCAACTACATTGAATCTCTCTGACATCTTATGAACCGACATACTGTACCAATGGACAGGAATCCCCCGACCAGAGGACTTGTCACTAACCAGCAGAGAGAGCTTAGCAGCTGGCCTCAATCTCTCCAACATCAGACACCTGACTATTCAGCAGGGACCTCGCCATCCAGCAAGAAGAAGTAATTTCACAAACCAGTAAGAGATATCGCCAATACTGCACTTGACATTATTAATTCTACGAACCAACAAAAGACCATCTTACCATCCAGCATGTATTGTATCTATTCAACCAGTAGAAATCTCCCCAAACTGAACGAATGTGACCAACCAACGGTGATCATTAGAGATCTTACCAAGCAGCGTGAATCTATCCAACCGGTAGGAATCCCGACTAGCAGGCACCTCTCCAATCAACAGAGTTTACCAATCAGCCCGGATCTCTTCAACCATCAGGAATCTCACAAAACAGCAAGGGATCTCATCAACACTTCACTGGGACAGATTCGGTTTTTGACACTTCAGTTCCATCCTTTGCCACGTAAAGCATTTGGTAGGCAGGAATACACGCTATATATTTAACATGTCTTGTGCACAGACGGCGTCAGGATTGTTCAGCTTCAATGCTTCATGCACCAGACCATATATCGCTCATAACAGTGCGTTTCTTCCTCTCCAGCCAGGCCAGGGTCAGTTTTCTCTCTGTCCCTGTCACTGGGTCTAATTTACATTCAAAGCAGACCTGTTCCCAAACGTGCTCTCTGAGACCTCTTGACTTCGAGGTCAGGAGCCTGTCTATAGGCTTTCGACTTGTTGGGAGAAAATGTCAGTGAAATTGTAAAGCAGCTCCGAAAAGGTAATTACACAGCGCCTAGCTCACGAGGGCTTGAAGGGTAAAAAAAAAAGAAAAAGGTGAAATGAAGAATCGGGCACTATTAGAGATTAACAAAGGTAAAGAGTACAAAGATAAAGGCCCAGAGGATAAAAGCTTAAAGACTCGTCGTACGGAATGTTAAAAAAAAAAAAAAGAAAAGAAAAGAAAGAAGAATAATTAAACAATAATGGTACACTCTCACTAATGAAAGTATGACCTTTTGCTGTAAAATTCCAGTGCACGGTTATTATAACTACGCATGCATAATTGACTCATTAACATTTCCATTTATACCACACTAAGAGGATCGTTTAGCATAATATTAAAAGAGGGACAGAAGTAGCTTTACTTAATAGTCAAGGGGAAAAGAGGCAGATATGTTAAACAAATATGTTCATAACATTAAATTGATCCGTTTGCTTTATCTCGGCTGATATTGGATAAGACCAAGAGCTAATAGAGATGAACCCCATTTTGTAATTATTTCAAAGCGAGTCAAAGGCAGTCGGTGTGAACAAAGATTGTTTGATCAAAAATTTATACTGTATGTGGGAAATGAAAGATTTGCTATATTGCTCTACTGAATAATGTATAACGAAATGCGGTTCCGATAATTCCAAAGTAAATACTTTTTAAATTTATTATTATTATTATTATTTTTTTTATAAACACAGTGTTCAAGAACTTCTGCTGAAACTGAAGAGCTACCATGCCATTATATAATACGACATTTCTTCCTTCCTCGTTCAGAAAGAACACCCTAACGGCAGGAAGTTGCGGCACTCGGGTATTCTGGTATCTACTTTACTGACGAGCAGCTAATGGACGATGCGTTGCCTTTGGGAATTAGCATATAAATAAGTACTGCACTTATCAGGATTACTTAAGACTCAACCTGAACAAAGCTTTTTATTTCGCGTTAATGTACTCGTGACTTTTCCTCTTAACTGTTTTAGCACTGGGGTCCGTTAAAAGACGCTGTTTATGGGAGAGAATTCTGTCCTCGGTGACGCCTGATCAAGTCGCGTGGAGCTAAAGGAGGGAATAAATCAGACGCCGGTGAAAGAAAAGCAGGTGGCTTCGTTTACATCTGCAGTAATTAGGCTGCAGGAGAGTCCGGAGTTAAATCGAAATCAGTTTTACGCCACACACAGGAGCAGGAGTGATTAGTCCAGCTCACGAATTAGCGTAGCTAAAAAACCACCGAAGGCTTACCTGCGGGCGTGATTTAATCGATGAGAAAATCTGCCAGACTGGCAGATGTATCGATGTTCTGAACAAGGCTTCAGTTCTGGATACTTTCACATTTGGTGCCCCCCCCCCCCCAAGTTTCGCTCCTGTTTTTAGTTACATCATACTGTAGCAACTATAAAATACGTATAAATCCTCACCAGCCTCTCTTTATTCTCTCTCGATGTTACTCGGAAACTCCAAAGCGTTAAACCCCTTTTGTCCTGAAGTACTTAAAGTTACTGACTGATGCAAAGTGAAACTGGAGACTCCTTCCATACCGTAGACCATAAATGTCTCCTTAGGGAAAACCTCCCCGTATCAACGACTGCACAAATGCTGTTAGGTTTTAGGAGCAGTTACTATAGAAACGACGGAGTATTCCGTAGCGCACTGATTTAAACCTATGACCTACAATGAAACAATGAAAACGCTCATATTCACGCACATACGGTATCTAGCAAGCAGACGAGCAGCGCTGGAGAGGCAAATAATGACGGGTACGGACAAATTTACGACACGACTGCTTTGTATTTCCATTCGCGGTCCAGCACGAAGGACAGAATTAAACGTGATATAAACATCACTCTCCCTGCACTCGCCGTTGCTTATCTCCGTTAATAATGTCCTGCTGCAGAAAACCTAACAAAGCAACAATTATTCTGTAATATGTTCTACAGTGTTCGGTAAATGGATTTTAAATTGGTTCAGAGCCTCAGGTCATTCAGAAGAGACGACACGCTGATGACGGACTCGCAGGTAATAAACGACCCGCTGGGGTACAAATCGAATGCTTTCCACAACAGCACACCTGCTTCCGCGCAAATAATTATATTATCCATGTCCGAGGTCACGGTACACGAGATACCTAGTCTACGCCCACTACACACGGCAAAACTTCAACATCTGATCTATTTATTTATTTATTTATTTATTACCCCTCTGGAGACTTAACCAAGTAGGCAGTCACAAAATATTCCATTTGTTGAGTCAGAATCAAATGAAATTGACTCTTTTGATTCGTATGCTTTTTTGAGTGTGTGTGTGTGTGTGTGTGTGTGTGTGTGTTGAAATCTCCATAACACGTGGCATTTTTTATGACACTAACGCTCTGTGTTTTGGATCAGCTAACTTATTTGATTCACTTCTTTCACGGAGTCGACTCAGAGTTGAATCAGGCGCTACTGAAAAACCTACAAAATTGTGTAATTGGAGCGAGCACGTTGTAAATAAATAATGCCGTGTTTGTTATCTTGTGGAACATTTCCAGTCTTTTCTCCGAGCGGAAAATCTTCTTTTAGCTGGATTCCCTTTATAAAGGTTTTGCAACATGGTGTCCTACATTCAAAAAGGAAATCCAGGACAGTCTGAGTCAAAGTCAATGTCTGAAAGTGTTTCATTCAACAGAAACCCTGCCATCTGCCTCAGCGTGTGTGTGTGTGTGTCCACAGAGACTCGACATAACCAGAGCAAAGCAAATCTAGAGGTTATAGGCCTTTATGGATCGTAATTATTAACTGAGCTCTCGAAGGAACTGACGGGTTACAGAAATTACAGTACTTTCACGAAGGATATCGACTCTCATATATTCTTCGTCCTTGTGAAAATAATCTTAGCGTTCCTCATCTAAGGATGATTTTTAGGCAGCTGAATGAAACGCTGCGGTAACAAAGCTCCGACATGCAACACGGTGGATCTTACTGCGGCCTCAGTGCGATGCACCACTACTGTACACACGAACAGAAGCATGGTGCCCTGAGACCGCTCACAACACCAGGCAGCACGAACAGAGAGTTAAAGGAGATGAAGCATCAACTAAAGAACCGGACACGGCAAAGTGATCAGACACTGAACTCAGTCTGTTACCAGCAGACGCACAGAGCACACGGAACATCACGGTCTGGAGCTCCGTCACGCACCATGACCGACCTCAGCGCACAAACCCGAGCGGCAACCAGAGACTGGTGAAAAGAAACCGAACCAACGAGGAGACAATGAAAAGGGAGAAAGAGTTTAGAAAGGTAAAAGGTGAAATGAGAAAGAAAGAAAGAAAGAAAGAAAGAAGTGATAAACAAAAGAAGAAAGAATTTAGAAAATTAGACTGAATGTGGGAGAAACAAGACAAAATTAAGGAAAAACAGACACAGACAGGCATGGAGAAAGACAGACAGACAAACCCAAAAACAGACAGAGACACAGACAGGCAGACAGAGAGAGACAAACAGACAGACACGGGGCAGACAGAGAGGCATACAGAGAAATATAAACAGACAGACAGACAGAGACAGACGCAGACACAGGCATATAGAGAAACCGTCACAGACAGACACACACAGAGAGACAGAGAAACAGACTTAGACAGACAAAGAGACAGACACAGACAGCCAGAGAGAGAGGCATACAGAGAAGCAGACAGAGACAGAGAGACACACACAGACAGACACAGAAACAAACAGACAGATACAGACAGACAGAATGAGAGACAGGTACAGACAGACAGAGAGGGATACAGAGAAACAGTCACAGACAAGCACAAAGACAAACAGAAAGACAGACAGACAAAGAGACAGACACAGAGACAGACAGAGAGAGAGAGAGACAGACGGACAGTGGCTCTTAATTAACAGGAAACTGGAAGCTTGAGGTGTTTTTGTTACGGAGGTCATTTCCAGGTTTCTGGTAAAACACAGCCGTGTTCTGGACTTTGGGTTATTTCCACGTTGTGAGTGTATTAGTGAAGTGCACACTCCAATGGTCTCTAATTGGGACGTGAAAAACCTGACTCTACTAATCCATGTCAAATCCTCTGCCTGTGCTAATGGGCTGTGATGCTAATGCACTCTGCTAGCTGCTCTGTGTGAGAGGGAGATGAAGAGCACCGGCTCCTTTACAGCCACCAACAACCTACAGTACACACCCTACACCTGAAACAGTTACCCCGAGAGAGGAAACCGACCCCCCCCCAACCCCCCCGTCTCTACTCATGCTGCTTAGGATTGGGATTGGTTAGAAGTATGTGAGAGCTGCAACTTGCACGAGCCTGCTGAGATACGGCAGTGGAAAGAAAGAAAGAAAGAAAGAAAGAAAGAAAGAAAGATTTAAGTTGTTTCATGCTTGTTTAGCAATAATAAAGGTAACTATAAATGGACAAAGGCACAGTATGTTAATAAATTAAATAATTAACGTAATCATGGTAGATTGCTTGTCGACTTGCTTAGTAACACGTAATTAAAAAAAAAAACTCACTTTCTTGTTTCCTATTGGCTCACAATAAAAAAAGGTTTGTAAATTCAAAGGTCAAAGGTCAGGTACTGTGGGAAAGTAGCTGCTTCGTCCTTTTCCCTTCAATTATCCGGCTTTTCCATCGGACGGCTTCTGTTCGCATTGGGTTTCTATCGCCATAGCAACTGCGCCAAACCATAAATGCTACAGTACGGCTAAGCCATAAATATTGGCACCACTGATGCATTTGGCCCAATTCTTGAATACCTCCAGTTTCCTCATTCCCTCTTATTCCCTTATCTGGATATAAATTCCAACTCTTACTTCCATCATTATTCCGTAGTTGTGACTTTAGCTTGTTGATTCGGATTCTGCCCATCGATTTGCCCGCCTATGAGTCCGGACCAGCTTCATTAGATATGCCTGAATAAACACACATCTCATTGATTTTGGCTCTAGTTCGCTTCCCCTACCTGTGTACGTGGTGACTTTTTGTGCAAATGTGTACACCACAGGCGTTGTGAAGTATTTTAATCTCAGCGTGTGAAATTAAAGCATGAACTTTGGATTACCAGGAGAAACGGTGCTGGTTTGTCCTGAAGCTTTCTGTCTTTAATGAGATCTGGATCTTATACGCCACAGCATGTTTCTCAGCTTCGGGTGATTTTCTCTAAACAACTGCCGACTGAAAACTAAAAATTTACTGCGTCTGTAATTCTACCTTTAAGTGTCTTTCAGAGTGCGGGAAGATTTAACAGAGAGAGAGAGAGAGAGAAATCATTGAGAAAAATAATGAAAACCAATAAATCCTGAGTTACACAAACTGGAAATGAACATGACAGAACCAAGTGGAAAAATCATGTGTGGAAAATAAATGAATCATTTGGAAGAATCTAAATGATTTCATTTTATCTTCTGAGGGGCAAAAGAGCATAAGTGAATCAAGTGGGGGAATAAAATCACATATGGAAAATAAATGAATCATGAAGGAATCACATGTGAGAAGAAATGAATCGTCTGGAAGAGTCACATGTGAAAGTAAATGAATCGCGTATAAAAAGAAATGCATCATGTGAAGGAATAACATTTGAAAAGAAATGAAACGTGTGAATTAATCAGACGTTAAAAGAAATGAATCATGTGAAGGAATCAAACATGAAAAGAAATGAATCATGTGAAGGAATCACATGTGAAAAACGAATCGTGAAGGAATCGCATGGAAAGAAATGAATCACACGATGCAATCACATGCGCAAAAAATCAATGAATCGTCTGGAAGAATCGCATACGAAAATAAATGAATCACATCCTAAAAGACAATGAATCATGAAGGAATACCATTTGAAAAGAAATGAAACGTGAATTAATCACATGTGAAAAGAACTGAATTGTGAAGGAATCACATGGAACGAAATGAATCACATGAAGCAATCACATGCGCAAATCAGTGAATCGTCTGGAAGAATCGCATGCGAAAGTAAATGAATCAAACTCACGCTAACAGTAATGAACTGGGAATGCACTGCTGTAAACATATAACATTTGATGCAGATTATTAAAGAGCAGCAGGAAACAGCATGAACAGCGGAATCGTACAGATGCTGTGTCTGGAACTCGCAGTGTTTATTCGTGTAAATAAGGCTGAATGATGAACGCTGTGTGAAGAACCATATGGACAGACTAGCATCAGAATAACGCTAATGGTTCCTCTTAGCGTGGATAACTAAGCATCCTGATATCATTAGTACAACAACATACAGCGAGTACAGGTTACTGTTTAATAACCAAAACGCAATGAAACTTTTCCAAGGCCTGAACAGATGCGTCTCAGCTGCGTTTCGTACGAATTACTGGCAGGAAACAGAACTTCAAGATCTGATTAATCAGACACGAGGGGGGTGAATTTGGAACCAATTTGCAATATTTGTGAACAAAGCCGACCTTGAAAGCCACCGGAAACCTCTCTAAGCCACGCCCACTCATAGCCACACCCACTCATTGCCACGCCAATCCAACTCTAACAGCAAACTGTTTCCAGGGTTTTGTTTTGTTTTTGCTTTTCACTTTTGTAACAAATGAGTTTATGAATGAAGTCAGATTAAAAGCCAAACCCACTAACTCCGCCCTTCACATCGATTTGAATCCTTTGTGGCTAAAAGAAACAGAGCGACACCTGCATGACATGATTACATCTCATCAATGCATTGTTTATAGCACGTTATTACGTATATCTTTCTGTCAGAGTCGAGAAAATCACTGTTATAGATAATAAAGTTATAAATACAAACATGTCATCAGAAAAGCCACGCCCACTCCCTCCACCCTTAGTCTCATTTTTAATTCTCTTATTTTGTATTACAGCTTTATGTAACGCACAAAGAACTACAGGCACATTAAAAATGATTTATGTATATACACTATATATATACATATATACACACACACACATATATATATA
>JAOVYU010000063.1:6743215-6759092 GCA_025674565.1 Synodontis membranacea | reverse complement strand
CCAAAACACAACAGAAACTCCAAAATACAAGAGTAAATAACAAAAACACAACTGCTAATTCAAAAATAAATCACAAAAACACAACAATGCAAAAACATAACTGCAAATCACAAAAAGGCAACAAATCCAAAAACACAAATCCAAATCCAAAAACAAAACACAAATTACAACACAACAAATCAAGACACAAGAACAAATTCAAAAACACAAAATTCAAAAACAGTAAATCACAAAAATGCAACAAATCCCCAAATACCACAGCAAATCCAAAAATAGCAAAGTAAATTACAAAAACACAACAAATCCAGAAACACATCAGCAAATCACAAAAATGCAGCAAATCCCAAAACACAACAGAAAATCGCAATATAACAAAAATACAACTACTAATCCACAAACACATCACAAAAACACAATGCAAAAAACACAACAGCAAATCACAAAAAGGAAACAAATCCAAAAACACAAGAAATTCAAAAACACAACTACAAAATCCAAAAACACAACAACAAAACCAGATATAAAACAACAAAAACACAACAAAACCAAGAACAAAGCGACAAGTCACAAAACCACTGCAAAACCAAAAACACAACAACTCAGAAAAATACAAGAAAAAACACAGACAAAAAAAAGCCTCATCAGAAACAAAAACAACAGCAAATTTTGTCTACTTTACTTGTCATGCACAAGAGGAATAAAACAGTCAGGTTGTGCTGCGATAGGAAACTAATCAACCTCAGGGTGGTAACAGTGGCGTTGCATCATCACACCACTCGGCACTCGATCAGCTCAGCTTGTGAGTTATGCTTGGCTGCAAGTTGAATACTGATTTCAAAAAATGAACGAAGTTGATAAAGCTTTCAGGGACAGAAGTAAGCGCGTGAAATCAGAAATCTCTCCCGACGTGGGTTTTGAAGCTATCGCGTGAAATTTCTCCGCCATTTTCTCCATCTTAAGATGCTGCAGCTCCGCTCGGCTGGAGGCTGTGAGATGCATTTCATGAGAATTTAACGCACATCTGATAATGAAGGAGGTGAAAGTTATTTACAAAGAACTCTGGCTTCTTTTCTTTACCTTTGCACTTTTTTTTTTTTTTTTTTACATGCATTGTTATGGGTTTTTTTTCTTTCTTTTTTTTTCTTTCTTGTTTTGGTGAAAGAGTACCAGATCAGAGGAACACTTTGGAACGAGTTGTTTGAGGTGTGACATCTTGCAGCGAGTTCATTCATTCCTCTCTCTCTTCGTTTATTCCTCTCCCCGGTGTCAGTTTAGCATCAGAGACTGACTCAGAAATTGAGATTTCTTTGTAATTATAACACAAATGCCAGTTTATGATGTGCTTATGTGAGTTTGAAATGTGTGTGCAGTGTCTACAAAAAATGTTAGCATGCGCTGTAAGGAAAAAAAAAAAAGAAGAAATCTGTTCTTCATGCATCATGTAGTGCTGCCAGAGTAAATTCCCTCTCTTTCTTCCTGCACATGTCCTGTCAGCTAGCCTCTAAATGTTATTTCTTGTCGGATATGGTTGACCGAATGGGATTTACAGGCGTGTGTGTGTGTGTGTGCGTGTGTGTGAAGTAGACAGTGGTGTCAATGAGATGAGTGTTGAGATCCGTGCTGTGGGTGTTTGATAGCTGTGTGTTTGAACACGCTGTGAAGTGACACACTGTCTCTCAGCATCTTCGCCATCATCGATCATCTCCACACACTTGCTTTTCCCTCAATTTTTTAATTCACAGAGTGAGAAATGGGAAGTGTTGCGCCTCAAGGGTGGTCTGAATGAAATAATGTAAAACGTGCAAAAAAAAAAAAATTTTTGGAAATTGACTGCCAGTTTATTAGACACACCTGTCAGGTAACTCATAATCCAGCACCAAAAAAAAAACAACATATAAAAAGGTACTATTTAGTAAGGAAGAGATAAAACACACTGTGTTGTGCCAGTGCAGGAAAATAATCCATGATGCAGTGGCGTGATGATGCGGAGTCACTGCTCCCAACAGGAAGTCGAGTATTTTAAAATCGACTTCCTGTTATGAAACAGCTCGACCTGAAGTTTTATTCCATTTACTGTATACTTCAGCATTTTCTATATATAAGAAATGAAAACAAAATAATAGTCTGCTAATTATTATCATTGCCGCTCCGTCTAATGATAATGTACTCAAACAAGCGTGTTAATAATGTGAGCCCGTGATTGTTTTTGGTGAACATTCCACAACAATATATGTAACTATAAGAAGTTAAAAGCTATGACGTGCCATTTTTTTGTATCAATAAAAAATGTACAAAAGTGCTGTGGCGTAAAAGGAATAAAGCACTCTAGGACGTGCTTTTATTTGGAAAATACAATATTACGTACATGCTATATAGAGCGCCAATTTATTAGGTACACCTGCTGCTTGTTAACACAAATACTGTAGCTAATCAGCCAATCACATGGCAGCAAGTCAGTCCATTTGGGCATCTAGTCGTGGTGAAGACAAGTCCAAACCATGCATCAACATGGGGAAGAAAGGGGATTTAAGTGACTTTGAGACGTGGCATGTTTGTTGATGCCAGAAGGGCTGGTCTGAGTATTTCAGAAACTGATGATCTACTGGGATTTTCATGCACAACCATGTCTAGGTTTTACAGAGAGTGGAACGAAAAAGAGAAAATCCAGTGATCCAGCGAGCGGGGATTGCGTGGATGAAAATGCCTTGTCAGAGGAGAATGAGCAGACTGGTTCGAGATGATAGAAAAGCAAGAGTGGCTCAAATAACCCCTCATTACAACCAAGGTATGCATCTCTGAACGCACAACACATCGAACCTTGAAGCAGATGGGCTACAGTAGCAGAAGACAAAAACCGGGTGCCACTGCCTTCCTGTCAGCTACGAGCAAGAAACCGAGGCAACAATTTGCACAGGTTCACCAAAATTGGACAATACAAGATTGGAAAAACGTTGCCTGGTCTGATGAGTCTCGATTTCATCTGCGACATTCAGATGGTCAGAATTTGGCAAAACAACATGAAAGCATGGATCCATCCTGCCTTGTATCGACGGTTCAGGCTGGTGGTGATGTGATGTGATGCGATGGTGTATTGGATATTTTTTCGGCACACTTTGGGCCCCTTAGTACCAACTGAGCATCGTTTAAACACCACAGCCTACCTGAGTATTATACAGTAGCTGACCATGTCTATCCCTTTATGACCACAGTGTACCGTCTTCTGATGGCTACTTCCAGCAGGAAAATGCACCATGATACAAAGCTCAAATCATCTCAAACTGGTTTCTTGAACATGACAATGAGTTCACTGAACTGAACTCCAACGGCCTCCGCAGTCACTAGATCTCAATCCAACAGAGCACCTTTGGGACGTGGTGGAACGGCGAGATACGCATCATGGACGTGAGGCTGACAAATCTGCAGCAACTGCTTGATGCTATTACATCAATACGGGCCAAAACCTCTGAGGAATGTTTCCAACACCATGTTGAACCTATGCCATGAAGAATTAAGGCAGGTCTGAAGGTGGGTCCAACCCTGTATTAGCAAGGTATACCTTTGTACGCAATACATCCAAGCTCTACCTTTACAAACCTGTGGATGAAAAAAATAAAATAAAACATGCTTCAAAGAACGACGTTTGAACGATGACATGCCACCTTCCTTTTTTTTTTTTTTCATCTGTGCACTGTGCTGGTAAAAAGGTCTTCTTGTTCTTGTGTGTACAAAGTGAGAATTCAGCCCCGATCCACATCAGCACTGTGAATAAACCCACAAGGCCTTTGGCTCTATACATCTCACACTGTTACACAAGCTCGAGAGCACGCTTCTGCTGCGTCTTCTTCACATAGGTTCGCTCGCAGCAAACGACAGTGTCGTTTGAAATTCAGCTGCCCTCCATGCAGAATTTGTACACAGTTTGTTTTTGTAAATAGTGTGTTTATGCCTGGGGCGCGGTGCAGCGTTGTAGGTTACGGGTTTACAAAAGGAACAGTGGTAGACTGAAAGGTTGTCGGAGAGGTAGAGGATCTCCAGGGTGTATCACGGAGGTTGTCGTCAGAATCCATCGCGTAATACGAAATTATTCAACTTAAACGTTTCAAAAATTAGTCTGTCCAACTCGCTCATCAACACCATTGTGTTCATCGTCTTGCGGATCGCTAACTAGCGAAGCTGAGGTTCCGCCTCGTATATGTCTTATTTCTTATTAATTGAAATTTGTTGAATTTTGTTGAAATTTGTTGAAATTTGCTGAAAATGGTGAAGGAGCAAAACCCTAGCAGAAATTTCTCAGAGCATTAATGAATATTTTCCGCGACGCACTGGACACATAGTTAACCACTGTAAGTCACGCACATGGGGCGGAGTTTAACCAAAAACAGAGGCGTGTCTCAGTTCTCATTTGCATCCAATTTTGATCGTTGTTGTCATACTTGTTGTTCTATTTGAGTGAATATCAGTATTATATCCTGCACCATCTATTTATCTATCCATCTATCCATCAATCCATCTATCTATCTATCTGGCTGTTCTAGATACTGCATACTACATCACTTGAGAAGCACTGACACTATAAAAAAAGGTGAAAATGGTGGAAAGACTTGTGAAACATGATGATGATGATGATGATGATGAAGTCGCATAAGCTATGAGAGACCACACCCACCAACATGACTGTGTGTGTGTGTGTGTAGTATGGTGAAACGGCTGTCATGTCTTGTTCACCAAGATAAATTCCCCTAATTATAAACCGCATCCTCCGGCGTTGTTTTTTTTTTAAACATTACCACACACGGATGTTGACAGTAATTCAACGGTGCGGCCACTCAATCATCCGCCAGCGTCAAAAAATGTGATGCGCCGATTTATTTCAAATAAAACCCTGCCTGCGTGTATAATAATCCAGGACCAGGGTAACGCAAGGGCAGCACGAATGCAGGAAGATACTGTGTGATTACATTAACTTGATTATATGAACCTGAAATTGTTTTTCGATCTAAAAAAAAATTATAATAAATAAATAAAAAATAATACAGTTGGCTCACTTTATCAACATGCTGTTCAAATAAACTGACTTTAATCCTTTAAAGATCAGTCGGTGGATAAATCACGCTCCCTTCAAGATCCAGATTGCAGATATGCTAATATTAGCAGCGCGTCTTTATCTGAAACCATCTGTACAAACTCACAAGCTCAGAATACATAGATAACTTCTTTGAAAAATGAGGCTGACTATTTTTTAAACTATTTAGAGATGCATTATCAACATTTATAGGTCATTATACTGTACATCTGGCCTTCATAGAAAGTCCTACCGAAGAAAAAAAAAAAAAAGAGTACAATGTTTCTGGTAATCGAAATGAGTCACGTATTTTCCCTTCAGCCATGTTTATTTATTAATAACGTTCCGACTGGTGATGATTAGCACGGGAAAGTAGCGTCGTTTATTCCGAGTGTGTACCAAGGCAGAAAATCTTTAGCCTCCTACAGTATCTGACTTCTACTAAACCATATTAAGACGAGCATATTTCAGAGTTATTTCGTCCGTTATTACACAGAAGAGCACAGTCATGATTAACTCTCTCGGTCTTATAAGAACACAGTCTTTGTTAGAATCTCATTTAGACTTAAAGGCTTTGGGTAAATGGGAAGATAATGCTAATGTGCAAAGAGAAGCGGAATGCTAATATTTGACGAGTGATAATAAATGAAGGCAATATTGTGTGCCCTTTTAATGATTTATGGTGTGCAGTGCTGAGATGTGGTTTCCTCTTTTGTCTTCTGGAATGTACTTACTGTATATGAGCGTACTCGGATGCCGACTGAATATGAAAACAAACAGCTTCTCGCGTTTTAGCTTTCAGCTTCGTTCTTATATCATTACAGCCGGTCGCACAAAGTTGGCTGGTTGACCACATGTCCTCCATTTTCTGTAAAACGTGGGCGGAATTATAGTATTTCTATGACTCCAGTGGTAGCACCAATTTAAACCGTTATTGGCTGTTTTGGTTAGCCGTTGTTGGTTGGCTAGCGGCTTAACGTACC
The DNA here is from genome assembly GCA_025674565.1 of Synodontis membranacea. Lineage (NCBI taxonomy): Eukaryota > Metazoa > Chordata > Actinopteri > Siluriformes > Mochokidae > Synodontis > Synodontis membranacea. Next base: position 6,753,047 of record JAOVYU010000063.1, on the reverse strand, counting down.
AGTTAAGATATTTCCAGAAAGCGACTGAATCAAGAGTGGCGAGTCAGCGCTTCCTGCATTTCTTGCATTTTATCATTTTTTTCCTTATCATGATTATGGATGATTATTGATTATCGTTTTTTAGTTACGCATTGCTGGTTGCTAAAGTAGCTTCAGTTTACTGTTTACTCTTAGTAGCTTTTGGTGTCACTTTAGCCGCTCTAGCAAAGGCTGAAGCTGGACAGGTTGCGATTCCAAATTCGATTCTCCACCTCTGCTTATGTGCTTGGGAAATATTCAAGACGCAGTCTTAGCGAGTCTTCTTCACGGGAAAGAAAAAAAACGATCAAAAAAACTCACAAAAATCACTTTGCGAGCTATTAATAGAACCCTACAACAGAGTATTTTCTTATTAGAAGTGATTCCAAGTAGATCCCTTTTAGACGTATGCAAAGACAAAAACGTAAAAATCCAATGGACCATTAAAGAGCTTTTTTTTTTTTTTTTTTTTTGGTTCTTGTTTTGGTCCTCCTTTCGCTCCGTCTTCTCTGTTGGTTCTCCAGAAGCCGGAGTGATCCAGGCTGATCCAGGTTGTGTTTGGCCTGGCATTTACCATGGCACAAAGACACAAGCTCTTTGCCCAGATTCTGAACCCTTTACATGATCAACTTGTCCTCTGGCTCGGAGTGTTATCCTGCCTTCCAGAGCCGATACGAGTTTTGACATTGAGAGCACACGGAGCTCAGCCCAAATGACATTTCCGTACCTTTTTATGCGCTCTTCACAGCTGACAGCTAAACACAAACCTGCGTTAACATTCATGAAGATGAAGATGAAGTTGAAGGACAGATTCTGACAGAGTGTCTGCGTTATCAATATCACAGTCCGGTTCTTGATGAATTGTCGTCCAGGAGACACAGATGACTCCAGAACATCTGGTTCTAACACTGAATGAACAAATACACATCAATCACTGTTAGCTAAAGCCTCTGCTATAACACATGCCCATGATACAGTACAGCACTGCATTAACCAATGAACCCTCGAAACACTAAAGAAATGTCAGTAAATGATTTATTAAATGTTTTCTCTGAGATCTTTTTCTCTCTTTCTTTCTTTCTTTCTTTCTTTTTTTTTACTTATAAACTCACGCTGCCTATAAAAGATGAATACTAAAAGGAATAAAAGTCCTAAGCTTTTGCTATCATCAATAAAACATGACTTGCTGTGTGTGGACATCAGCAGAGAGAGAGCTGGCTGTCTGTATTGCTATAAAAGAGAAAAGAGTCGTAGCTTGATGGATCACTCGGAATATAAAAAAAAAATGCTATAAAAACACGACGGCTTCTTTGAGAGAGATATCTTGAAACCTGAAGCGAGGAAATAGAGGAACACTAAAGTAGGGCCATTACCATAGAATAAAAGTGCAAATCAGAATGCTCAACATCACCGAATGTAAAATTAGCAAAGAAGTTTCTGGGCAAAAAAATGATCAAATCTACAAGCGTTAACCCTCCTGACTAATGATGTTTGACGGCGGAATAGTATACAGTCGACCCTCGCCACTTTGCGGTTCGAATTTCGCGGCTTCACCCTATCACGTTTTTTTCAAATACAGTATAATCATTAAAAAGCTGATCGAGACAGTGAGAATGCGGGTTGCGCTCGGTTGTCTTGAGTCAATTATTTTTATATTTTATTAACTTTTTTTCCAAAAAATGGGGTGTTATTTCATGTCTAGAGGGCTCTAATAATGTTAAAAACCGTATTTAGAAGGTCGTAAACAGGTTTTCTATGCTCCAACTATGCGGAAATTCTACTTCGCGGAAATTCACTTATCGCGGTAGAGTCTGGAACGGATTAACCGCGATAAACCACGGTTTACTGTACACAGTGTGCAGTCTGATTTATTAATACGAGTTGAAAATTTCATCCTCTTTGTGCAATACCAAACATAAACACTAGGGGCAGTATAGCATGATACACCTGATACACGATAGATCTAAAATGAGGGAATGAATTAACAAGGGAAGATTTATTAAAAAGTGGCCACAGTTGAACTAAAATGAGAGAATGAATAATCGAGGGAATTAATTATTAAAGTGCGGCCCTGATTTAATCAAAATCAGAGAAGGAATAAACAAAGGAACGAAATATTAAAACGACCGTGATTTAACTAAAACGCGAGAAATAAGAGATACCAGGGAATGAATTGGAGTTGAATTGGATTTTTTTATTTTTTTTTCCTTTGGGTGTCAAGAATATGTCTCTGTAGTTTGTGATATTCTATATCAATTTTCAGGATATTGCTCACGTTACCACCTTTTTAGGTTTGAATTTAACAAACCATTCATACGGCAAGGACATAAATCTCACCGATATATCTCCAGGATCACATCCAAGTGGATTTTACAAGCGTGTAATCGTTGACATGATGAAGTCAGGCTAAAAAAAAAATATATATATATATATTCTGGCTGTTTTGCAAAGTTCTAGTTTGAGTTTTACTCTTCTGGGGATATCTTTAAGATCTGAACCGGCTAGAACCTTCTATCGAAAACGAATATGCTAAGGAGAAACATATTTAACGCTGTTTAACCAACCAGACTCTAAACTGTCTCAGTATCACGGTTCGTAACCGAGGATTCCACCTTTGTGTTCATAAAGCTGTAATGTAAAGTCATTGGGACTGAACGAAGAGGAAATTCATGCTGAGGTTTTACTGGACCTTCCCGTCCTACCGATTATTCCTCAGCAATAACCACACACAGGTGACCAGCGTGATATTGATTTAAACTCTGCGACTTAATTTTAGGCTTCAAAGCTTTCGCCATTTATTTCATTTAAGGATGATGGCTGAAAAAAATGGACCTGTCAATCTTTAAATTGCATAATTACAGGCGCGGGCGTCATAATCTTCTCAAATTCTCACTAGTCCAATCTGGTTCAATGGCTGTCCCAGTTTGTTCCATCACTTAGCGTATCAGTGATTTGGCAGTGGTTGATGGATGATGACTGATGATCGATGGCTTCCCACCAAAACCACTCAATCAAAGAATCCCTTTCAGATTCCTCTCAGCTGGAGACTCGCTCGTAATAGCTGCAGCACTGAAAGAGCTCAAATTCTATTAGGTTTTTATAGCCAGAGATATTTCAATCCCGAGGCGTTGAAAGGTCTCTTTTTGGGATAAAGCAGTAAATCATGGAAGAAGTCCATCCATTATCCAGAAATGCCACACTTAGTCAGGGGGGGAGAGAAGTGCAACTGGCAGGATCCTTTATGCCACACAGGTGTTGTACTATTAAATGCTGACAAAAGTTTAGAATGCACTGATTTATTTAGCATATTTACCATACACCGGTCATTTTTATTATAGACCCAGGGTCATTTCCAGGAATATTGTGTATGAGGTGGAAACACACCCAGGAAGGGGACACTGGTTTGTCACAGGACACCAGTTTTGTCCCTAGGGGCAATTTAGGATATTCGGTCAACTTATCTACATGTTTTCTGGGAGGTGGGAGGAAGCCAGGGAACCTGGAGGAACCGACACAGGGAGAACATTTCTCGAGGTCAGGTTTGAACCCCAGACCCTGCTGCCTTAATTAAGTTTTATCCATTTTTGCGACGTGTGCATTGTCTAAACAAGCTAGCATTGCTGTTTATGAGTTTTATTTGTGTAAACACCTGCTGTACTACCCACCATTGGAGCGCTTGGTTGGAACCGATTTCCTGATTTTGCTTCCTTTATACACTTTTCCATTGTCATATGTTGACGATATACTGATGCTGTTGCCACCACTGTACTTCTAAAAAAAACATGCTAAGATCACAACAAAACATGAAATATAGCGAAGTTTCAAGCAAACAAATCATGTTAGGCTATGGTAGCGCTTCTAGGACGCAAGTGCAAAAGTTTACCCCCCCCCCCCTCCATTTTATTTAAATTTTTTTTTTTTATTTGAACAAAAAAGACAATCAGACCTCTAATACAGCATTCATCTAAAAGACAAATCATTTCACTAAAACAAAATGTGAACGTGTCCTCTAAAAAAACATCTCAGTTTCTGAGGTTCTGAGTTAAACAAGGCCGTGCTAGATGTCTGGCAAAAGTAGAAAGTGAACGTCTAGAGTAAATATGAAAACTACACTTGATAAGAAAAATTATAAAGGCAATTCTACAGTGTTTACACTATTAAACAGAACTAGCTCTAAATCGTTGTGTGCCATGAGATGTTGGTCTGCATGTGCACTTTGCTCTTTGTGTATAGTCTCGGCGCTCAGCTTTATTAAATCTAAGGAAGAGCTGAGAGGTGGCTCTGAACAGAGCTGCTTGCGACGAAGAGATCAAAGCCACCTGGAGGAAGCCGATGAAAATGTGCAGAGATTACATCAGGGAGGCAGCGTGACTGGACACACTTGAGTTTATCGGTGCTAATCCTGTTACCGTACACCAAGCTAGCAAATTGTCTTTGCCTCTGTGAGTCAGCGGAACAAGCTGGATTTGCCTCTTTGCATTAGTTTCACATAGAACCTAAAGCATTTCAAATGTTCGAACCTTACAGCAGTCTTCACATTTCTGCTGTCGGCTAGTGCCAGTTTAATTAACGCGCGCGCGTGTGTGTGTGTGTGTGTGTGAGTCATCTAAAACCTGATACATTGACGACGGTAGTCCTTGACATAAAGCAAGGTTATTAAATATCACAGCTAATTCACAGACTGGTACAGAGGAAATACATTTGAAAGCAACGGAGAGCAGAGCGCATTTACCAAAAGAGGAAGATCATTTCACTCTAATGCATCTAAAAGCTCAAATCTGTCTGCATTCAATGCAAGACAAATACAAAGGGACTGCTGAATGGAGTCCTCTCATTGTCCTCTCAAAGGAAGAATGTCTCCTCACTATAATACCCCAAGATGAGACAGGAGATGTGGGAATTTCACTCAAGATGGTGCCTTAAGGTTTGTCACAGTAATTAGCAAATCTAAGATGTGTATTTGCAATCATCCAGACAAGTGTTGCTAATGATTAAAAAAAAAAAAAAAAAAAACAGCTAAAGAATGAATTTGGCCTTGTTTTACATAAAATGCTAATTACAAAACGTTGCAAAGTCGCAGACACGTAGAGACTCAAAACATTATGAGCAAGTCAACAATTGGCTAATTGCATTCTTTCACTGTGTACTGTACATGTGAATTATCAGTGTTCAACAAACAATACGGCTGATCACTTATCTTCTACGTACAGTATGTATATATATATATGTGTGTGTGTGTGTGTGTGTATACACCGCAGAGCCTCAAGTGACATTTGAATTGAGATTTAATACAGTAAAGATGTAGAAACCCACTCACAAATTTTTCCTACCTGCAGTTGGTTCAGATTTACTGTTTGATGCACACAAAAAAAAGGTAAGAAACAATGGAACAGAACATGCAACCTCTCCTTAAATGTCTATAGGGATATTCTAAAGAAAAATAAAGCTTGGAAGGGAGTAGGAGATCAGTGGTACCTCTGGTGAGTGATCACAGTTACAGATGCTTGCTTTGCTGATCTTTAAACCAATCCAGAGGAAAGAAATTGGACTTTCAAAATATTTTCACACTGATTATTGCAATCATTTGTGCTTTTATAGGGACCGACTAACCCTTCCCAGAATCCCATGTACTGTAGCGTTGCCATAGCGATAGTCCAAAATCAACAGTCCGCAACAATTCTGTGTACATCCTAAGTCACAGATCTTAAATTGCCATGTGAAAGAAGATATTTTGTCAAAGTATGTATCCTCCTCCTCCTTTTCGGCTGTTTCCAACTAGGGGTCGCCGCAGCGGATCTTTTTTTGTCCGCACGTCCGATTTGGCAGAGTTTTTACGACGGATGCCCTTCCTGACGCAAACCTTCCCATTTATCCGGGCTTGGGACAGGCACGCAGGCATACACCAGAGTGTGCACCCCCTTGTGGCTGGGTCTTTGTACAGCACCCGGGCTTCTCTGGATGTCTCCCATCCAAGTACTAACCAGGCCCGCCCCTGCTTAGCCTTCGAGGACAGGCGAGATCGGGCACCCCCAGGGCAGCATGGCTGTTGTGAAAGTATGTATAAGTAACATTTTTTTCGACCGATCCACTCTTTTTTATTCGGTTATTCGGTATGTAACGGACCCGAAAAGGTGAAGGAAAGAAAAGTTATGTTTTTGTTCAAAGCTTCCACTTCTGACAATATTGACTTTCAGTGTACTACAGATTGAAACTTTAATCTAATCTAACAGAAGCAAGTAATAATAATGCTGCATGCTCGGGAAGGATTTGACAGGAATCTATCGAAACCGGTGAAACCATTTCACGACGAAGCTGGAGTCTGACTGCAGAAGTGCATCCAGCGCAGTCATTTTCCTGAAGTGACTCTGTGGCACCGTGATGGATTCATTTTAAGTGAAGATGTCACGAGAGTCTGCTTTAGCTGCGACACCTTTCCACCGCTCGCGTCAATTACGTTTACAAGCACACGAAGGCCATCTGTGTTTCGCATATGGGAAAACTGTAATTGCTCTCCACTTTAGCTTGGCAGATTAAAATATGTGCATGTGTTAATTCAGGAAATCAGTTCACACACTCTTCATCAACAATCCAGGTCTACTCACCTGTCAGTCATGTGGTAGACCTGCCAACCTTCACATTTTAGTCATTTACGTAAGACCTGGGATGCATGTGTACAGTATACTGTATATGCTTTTGTTGTACCATCTGGTGATTTTTTGTGGTTGTTATTAGTGCGTGTTTTTCATAGAACAGGAAGAAAGAACGTGCGCGTTGTAGACTTCTCTAGTGCCTAACTATTTGTCGTCTCAACTAAAACAGACAAGTGGTAGCTTTTGTTGCAATTTGTGATTTGTCAAAGGACTATAGAGAAAATGGGCTAAACGTATGTGGACACCTGACAATTCAAACTCATACTTGCTTGGTGAATGTTACAGTCCAGATTTAGATTTAGTTTCCCATGGCTGTAGGGATTAGTCCGTTCAGTGCGTCTTTACTGTGTTTCAGGAATCCGAACACACAATATAAGATCAAGTCAATCGTTAAGGTCCTTACAACATGTCTGAGAACTGCAGTTAGAAACGAATAAAGAAATGCCACGTTCGGAAAAAAAAAAATACAAATAAACGCAGTTTAATTTGCAAACCTCCACTTATTTATTAAAAGAAAATAAATAAAAGAACATCTGTGCGAGTCATTTTGCTTTTATAGAACTGAACGTAATCTAAAAGGAGAGAATCAAAAGGATGTAGCGAAGTAAATCCTTGAAGATTTGCTTGAAAGTCATTGAAATTGGAAACACAGAGGGGAAAAAAAAGAGCTTTCGTTTTTGCTCAGAGGAGCTCTTTTTTTTGAAATTTTTTTTCCAATTAATTTCAAAAAACGTTGAACGGACATTAAAGCAGGGAATTGATCTCCTTACTATTCATGATCTGCATTTTATTTCATTTTCTCTTCAGACTGAGTGTACTCTAGATTTGAACTTAAATTTGAATATGTGCGAATTTTCCTTCTGGGCAATGACAGGGGGTAATCAATCGTTCTGATCTTTTTATTTCAGAAATGTACTAGTTTTATAGTGTGCCTATATGCAAATAATGAGTATAAGAATAAGTATATAAAATACCAAAAAACTGAAATTCCTCACAATTTATGCAGTATCTATCTATCTATCTATCTATCTATCTATCTATCTATCTATCTAAAAAAAAGTCTTTTCAAAGGTTCTCAAAAGTATTGGCACCCCACGTCTTGCATAGTGGTTTTTAAGAAATCAACCGTTCTTATCTTTTTATTTCAGAAATTTAATAGTTTTATAGTTTTTTATGAGTAAAAAAACTGAAATTCATCACACTTTGTGTAGTACCTAGCTGCCTATCTATCTATCTATCTATCTATCTATCTATCTAGATAGATAGATAGATAGATAGATAGATAGATAGATAGATAGAGAGCTTCTTTTCAGTTACTGCCAAGTTCATGTGTTACTTTAGAGACTCAGGCATAAGGTATGGACAACTGAAAAAAATAAAAAGAAATAACAAAGTTTCTTGAGAAATAGTGTACACTACTGTTTATTCGAGGACTCTGTGAGCTCACAAAATTGCATCAGGCTTATAGAAAGCAGGAGAAGTCTCAGATCACACATCGTACAGTTCAAAGCAAAATCACTCAAATGCGTCAGCTTCACATCATCCATCCATCCAAACACATCAGCCGAGACGGGGAAAAAAAAAAAAACATTCTGTGTGCTGAAATTGAAAAACCAGAGGGAAAACATTCAAGTACAGAGAGATCACACACATGGAGACGCTAGAATTTCTATTTAGACATTGATGGAGTGGTCCATAAATTATATAAACATCTGTTAAAAAAAGAAAGAAATGTGGTGACATGAATGTGGTGGATAATTAAGTGTAACATCTGATACTCTGTCCAGAATTGAATTAAAAATGACGCAAAAAAAATTCATTAGCACAATCCAACTTTATTTTCATCGTTTTGAACGCTAACGTTATTTTTAACCTGCGCTAAGATTATTATACGCCTTGTGACTAAAAAAACAGGGAAACGAACGTGTGTAAATATATAATGAATGTGCAGATCCCTTGAAACGTATGCATAATTATTTTCAACAGTTTATCAAGCCGCTACACCTTAATTGGATATTAATACAACATGAAATAACTAGCCTTAATCTAGACAAATGGTGTTCATTACTGCGGCCTGCGCTGCAATTAAATATGAAATCTGGGGCTAAGTGAACTTTGAAAGAGGTTCAGGGTCTGAAGATGATTATTTTTTTGCATTTTTGTGAAACCGAGGAAACCCGGTAGGAACCCAGTACAGCCTTACAAGCTTGAAAATAGAAATCATGAACGCAGCTGCCTTTCAATGAGTCCACAATGACCGTTATGAAGTAACGACTTAATTAATATGCTTGCGCTGGTGTATTTGTAAAATTCAGAGCAGGCTCCAGCTGTTACACCCACTGACCCGAGTTTAGCTGCTGTAATTTATTGGATGCTAAATTATTTGGACTTATTTTTAGCCTGAAACACAGCAAGCATGAGTTAAGATAGGTGTAGAGTTTATGGTTTGATTTTGGAATTCACAAAGTAACAGTATTTATGTGAACCATAAAGAGGCCAACTCGCCCGTGTTTTTTGTTTCTTAAAAACACATCACTGCTACCTGCTAGCTCTCTGCGTAGCAAAACCTCCGCAAATTGGCGTTAACGATCTCTTTGAAGTCATTCAAACGAACACAGTAGCTTTGAACAATCGTTACATTTCATCCATCATTAAAATCAGAACAAAGAGGTTCTCTTCACCAGCAAATGAAAACCATCCAGTCAGTGTGTTCGGACAAACATCCGCGTTCACTAAAAAGCTTCCTCGAGCAAGTGGCGACAAGACAAATGAATCAATATTTGCAATGCCTTGCCATGCTTTAAATAAAGGCTTCAGTTCTAAGATACAGTCTTTGCCTTTTATGAGGGAAAAAAAAAAGAAGCCAGAAAACAAGGATTGAAAAAGAGATGCGGCATGAATAAAGGAAAGCAAGAAGAAAAAGGACGAAGACGAGTGGTATTATGAGCTTATAATGAATTAAGAAAGAGATGCTTATAAATAGCAAATTAAATAGCTATTAGACAATAGAAACATGAAGCTAAATGTATAAAAAGACAAAACAGGGCAAGACAAGACATAGCAAGGTCAGAATATAACCAAAACTTTAAGAAGAGAAATGATTGGTGGAAATCTTTCAGTGGAAATTCACTGTTGAATGAGAGTCAGTTGGTGGAAATGTTGTT
>JAOVYU010000063.1:6637846-6650704 GCA_025674565.1 Synodontis membranacea | reverse complement strand
CTCTCTCCCTCTCTCTCTCTCTCTCTCTCTCTCTCTCTCTCTCTCTCTCTCTCTCTCTCTCTCTCTCACACACACACCCTTCCTTCCTTTTTTTTTATTATTCATACTCATTACAGTACATGCAGTATCATTTATGAGATTGATCAGCTGCTCAATACGTCTTACATCTTTCCTTCTCAGGTTACAAGAAGTTCACAACTCAGAGCTTGAATGCTATAAAGCCATTACTGCTCATGATAAACCAATAATACCAGGGTGAAATATCTATCCACTAGCAGCTAATTGCCAAAAGCCGCCATACACTCGGTGATTAAGCTTTAAGACTCGCTGACTCTCAGGCCTTTTAATATTCGCGCGTGCTAATGAGTTCCTTTAGCTCGCAGGAAAATGTACAACCTTCAGGCATTGCATCAAAATTAGTTAGTGTTTAATGAATTGTCCGAGACAGAACTTGATTTATTCTGCTAATAATCTCCGAAAGCCTGCTAAGAAGCATCTCGCGGCCCGTGGAGTTCAAAACTAAAAGAGATGCCTGAAGCTTGAGCTCCTGTTCAATAATATCCCCTGCTGTTGGCACTGCTTGGAACATGACATCCCACTCAGTTCAGCTCAGACTCAGAAAGCTTGGATGTGCTTTCAGATCTTTTAAAGACACATATTCTGTTTGAGGAATAAAGGGAAGTGGATTTTTTTATTTTGCTTTCTAACTTCTAATAGACGTTGAGGGATCTCCAAAGACAGTACCAGACATCATTTTGTTCTTTTCTTATTATCTTCTCGGAATGGCATTTGGGAATCGGCGTCCGCTTGTAGTGAATTAGATAAGAAGTGAGTCATTCAAGTGTTAATTAAAGTCTAGGACAAGGGCATAGTGCTCGCAAATCCTGTGTAGCTCGGTGACTTTAATTCATCGATATTTCACCGGAGAACCTTCATAGCCTTGTATCTGATAGCATGTCCTTCAGATGGACGTGGATGAGATTTGTATCTCTGCGCTGTTAGATGGTATCTCCAGACTAATGATATTATCCCTTCGGCATTCTGAAGATAGCCGTTACAGATATTAGAGTTTTATTGGGCAGCGCAGGCTTTGTATAGGCTGATCGGATTTTGAAAGCCAGCTGCCAGGATTTGCATTACTTCAAGTCGCCGCCAACATCTGTTAGGCGCAATGGGTGCTCTGACATCTGTCGGTTGAGTTTCTGAAATTGGATGAGGTTTTATAGACATTACAGGCTGGGTCATTGTGATGTGATGAAATGGAGTTACTGTTACCACCGAGAAGTTTATTATTTCCCTTTAAAGACCCGGTCACAATTTTTCCCCTTATACCACAGTAATTTATCAATGATTTAAAAATGTTATTCATTCAAAAAAGCCATAGAGTAGATTTATTGCTGTAAGGCACCTGTGAAAACTCAATTCCTCTGATCACTGATGTTATAAAAGGTTGTTTTCTTGCCACCCTTACAGTACTTTTTCCTCCATCCTGAAGTCACTAAGAAAAAAAATAAATAAATACTTGCAGCTTTTAAACAAAGCGTGTTCAGAAAACGTAAAGTCACGGCACTGACACTGGAGTTTCCTTCCATAAATGTCACCCAAACTGCTCTTTACAGAAAATTATATCAACATATCAAGCAGTACAGATGTTTTTTTGGGTTTTTTTTTTTTTTTTTAATCCATTTATGTGCAGAGTCTGCTCTGCAACGTCCTGGTGAATGAGCTGTTACTATAGAAACAGCTCCTTGCTGTTGGTAGAAGTTAACAAACCAAAGTGCCAGGGACCTACACTAATAACCTGTTCACAGGTTTCATCTTTCCTTGTGCTTCCCCTCTCAGAGCCACATTCTGCTTCAACTGCTTTAAGCTTAAAATAAATCCTTCTTTAACTGTTCTTTTTTTTTTCATCTACACTTACCAGGCACCTGTATTCACTGGGTGAACATGGTATTGCGTCTGATTGGGTGTTGGAGATATAGAGTCTGGTTTGACATATGTAGTGTCTAATTGGGTACTGGAGGTATTCTAGAGGCTGACTGGGTATTTGAAATACGTTAGAATAGGATATTGGAGATATAGAGTCTGATTGGGTATTGAAGATGTTCTAGTTTCTGGGTATTGAAGATGTTCTGGAGTATAATTAGCTATAGGAGATGTTATGGAGTCTGACTGAGTACTGGTGATGTTCTAGAGTCTGATTGGATATTGAAGATGTTAGCGTCTGGGTATTGGTGATGTTCTAGAGTCCGATTGGGTATCTGAGATATAGAGTCTGACTAGGTATTTTAGATATTATAGTGACTGACTGTGTATTGCAAGTGGAATTGAATCTGATTGGAATTGAAATATTCAAGATTCTGATCGGGTATTGGAGATATAGAGTTTGACTGGGCATTGGAGAGATTATAGCGTGTGATTGGAGATATTCTAGAGTCTGTGTTTGTATTTAAGCTATTCTAGAGGCTGTTTGGCTATTGGAGATGTTCTAGAGTCTGACTGGATATTGAAGATGCTAAAGTCTGGGTACTGGAGATGTTCTAGAGTCTGATTGGGTGTATGATATATAGAATCTGATTGGGTATTGAAGGGATTATAGAGTATGATTAGGTATTGGAGATGTTCTAGAGTCTGATTGGATATTGAAGATGTTAGAGTCTGGGTATTGGAGATGTTCTAGAGTCCGATTGGGTATTGGAGATATTATAGAGTGTGATTGGGTATTGGAGATGTTCTAGAGTCTGATTGGGTATCTGAGATATAGAGTCTGACTAGGTTTTTTAGATATTATAGTGACTGACTGTGTATTGCAAGTGGAATTGAATCTGATTGGAATTGAAATATTCAAGATTCTGATCGGGTATTGGAGATATAGAGTTTGACTGGGCATTGGAGAGATTATAGCGTGTGATTGGAGATATTCTAGAGTCTGTGTTTGTATTTAAGCTATTCTAGAGGCTGTTTGGCTATTGGAGATGTTCTAGAGTCTGACTAGATATTGAAGATGTTAAAGTCTGGGTACTGGAGATGTTCTAGAGTCTGACTGGATATTAAAGATGTTAAAGTCTGGGTACTGGAGATGTTCTAGAGTCTGATTGGGTATTGGAGATATTATAGAGTGTGATTGGGTATTGAAGATGTTCTGGAGTCTGATTGTTTATCAGAGATATAGAGTCTGATTGGAGATATTCTAGAGTCTGAGTTTGCATTTAAGATTTTCTAGAGGCTTATCAGCTATTGGAGATGTTCTAGAGTCTGACTGGATATTGGAGATGTTCTAGGGTGCGATTGGGTATCTAAGATATAGAATCTGATTGGCTGTTGGAGATATTCTAGAGTCTGAGTTTGTATTTAAGATATTCTTAAGGCTGATTGGATATTGGAGATGTTCTAGGGTCTGATTGAGTATACAGTAGGAGATATTAAAAGGTGTGATTGGGTATTGAAGATGTTCTAGAGTCTGACAGGGACTACTTGAGAATTTGAGTCTGGGATTGAAAGTTCTTCTGATACTAACATTTACAAAGTCTGCTTGGACATTGTAAATTCTTTTTGGGTATTAGAAATAGCCAGTAACTGGGGGCATTCTGGAAGTGAGTATTAGGAAAGTGTTGGATTTTGACTGAGTATTGGGATTACCTGCTACTCTCTTCACCGACACCAGCTGCTGTAACATCTGCTTTGTTGCTCTATGATCAAGGGAACCTGCTGAACAGTTTAGTCTCCCCATCTGTATGCCAAAATTTCCTCCGTAATCAAATTCATGCGGCCCACAACATGTGCTTGATTTACATCCTGACAAAGTCGTGTCATGGAACCGAGTGACAAACAGCTGCTAAAATCCTTCACCTATAAGTAGATGCTTGAAAGTTTGTGAACCCTTTAGAATTTTCTATATTTTTTTACTCAAATATGACCTAAAACATCATCAGAAGTCCAAAAATTTTATTAAGCGAACAAATTAAGCAAATGAGACAAAAATATTATACACTTAGGAAAATTATCAGTTATTAACTTTATCTTGGCAAAAAGTATTTGAACATTTGCTTTCAGACCCACTTGTGCAGCAATAACTGCTACTAAACCCTTCTGGTAACTGTTGATCAGTCCTGCACATCAGCTTGATGGAATTTTAGCTCCATACAGAACCGCTTCAGCTCTGGGATGTCGATGTGTGTTTCCTCAAATGAACTGCTCGCATAACATTTCCATTGGATTAAGGTCAAGACTTTGATTTGGCCATTCCAAAACATTAACTTTACTCTTCTTTAACCATTTTTGCTAGAACGACTTGTGCGCTTAGTGTCATTGTCTTGCTGCTTGACCCACTTTCTCTTAAGATTTAGTTTACAGACAGATGTCCAGTCCAGACATTTTTCCTTTGGAATTCTCTGGTATAATTCAAAACTCAGTATTCCATCAGTGATGGTGAGGTGTTCTGACCCAGCAGCAAAACAGGCCCAAAACATGAACCTACCACCATGTTTCGCAGATGGGCAGCAATGAACTCTAATTAGGCAGTGATGGCCTCCTGATGGTCAGAGACTCATGAACATGAATGTTAGCCAATGTGGGAGAGGCTTTTGTTTGCTTAGAAGTCACCCTGGTTTCCTTTGAGCCCTTGAAGGCTCTTACATGCCTTGCTCTTCTAGCGATCTTTAGCGATCCTCTATCTGTCTAACTGGTGGAGTCCAAACCCTTTATGGTTCTGTAACCTTTTCCAGCCTGATAAGCATCTCCTTTGTCCGTACCATGATACACATCCACAAACACGTGCCACAAGTGCCACTCGACACCTGATTGTCTTTCCATCGACTGAAAACAGGAAACGCTACTAAACTAAAGAGCTATTTGGAAGCTGAAAGAGTTGACTCTTTCACTCTTTTACAATTTTTTTGGTGAGCCGAATCACTTGATTTGACTCACTGAAATGAGTCATAATTCCCCTTGTGACTCTTGAATATCGAGTTTTTAATCTTTGCTAATAAGAGTGTAGGCATACTGTACATTTCAGTCATGGTTATTTGAACAGATCGAGTAATTGTGTCGACTAATTACTCAAAGTGGGACGCCGATGCCTCGCCTTTGTTGGCATTCTTGAAGGTACGTGAGACTGATGGAACAGTGAAGTAACACACGGCTCAACTCTGCAGTCTGAAAAACACATTAGAATCCATGACAGCTTTTAAAAAAAACACTCATGCGACGTGAATAATTCAGATGCTCAGTAGCGCCCTCAAGGACGTACCTTGTCTGCATATAATAACAAAATAATCGCAGCTTAGGTCTCTCTCTCTCTCTCTCTCTCTCTCTCTCTCTCTCTCTCTTACTGTTTTTGCTTTCTACACAGTTCTTAAATTATTGATAGTCATAAAGTGTTTATTGTGCTGGTGCCTGTTTGTGTTTTTGCTCAGGTCATGCTTAGAGGAGAAAAGCACCAAGGCACAGATTTGTTTCTTTAATAGACCGTACGGGAGAAATGTGTGCTTGTGCTCATGGCGGTATCCCAAAGTGCCTGAGTCAAGAAAACGTGCTATTTGCTGCTGTTATACCTTAGCATTAAGTATAAAACAAACCATTGACTCTGAACTTTATTAAGATTGGCATTCACTGAACTTGCCTCTGTGGACGATCCACTGCTGGTGAGTTTTCTAGTTTCTGATTGACCTATGTACTGTAACAGCCCGTTGAAATGAAGTTTTTGAATCCTTTTGCTATTTCACTGGATGTGCAAAACGCGAGAGTTGATATTTAAGGCGAACGTCTGCAAACGCATGTGCTTCATCAGCAATTCAGTTATTCAGTGCAGTGAAACAGGTGGACAAATTACCTGGGGAGAAATGTTCTTGCTGAATGTCTGCTGCCAGCCAGAAACAGCGAATCTCCTGCGGGTCGTCACTCACCCTGAAGTGTGTCGCTGTCAGTAACCGAACTTTTCAGGACCTGACTGACTGAGTGTTAGAACTCAAAACGCTCTACAGGAAAGAAGAAGAAGAAGAAGAAGAAAAAAAAAGTTACGCTTCTCAACTTTTTTTGAAATCGAGCAGATCCAGAGATGCCCTTTATTCCCTGTAACTCGGAAAGCTGAAATAGTTTCACCTGATTTGCATACATTAATATGCAAGAAAAGCTATGACGCTTAGCCCCGCCCCTTTTAATAGAATTCGTTATTATTTTTTATTACTATTAATGCGTAGTGAGATAAACCTAGGTGCCATTACTGTGTATCCTACGATATCACCTATAACTTATAACTCTATACTGTATGTCCTCATGTTTCTCATTTATGTTAAAAAAGTTTTGGCACCCCCACCACTGCAGTGCAGTTTTTGAGAACCATAAGTTCATTTTGTAACTGTTATTATCCCAAACTACTGTCACTGTAATTACCCCAGATTAGATTAAGTGATTTATTCCTACTATACCACGTTACAGTTTCATTTATTAAAGAACACATTGCCAATACTTTTTATCCATTTATAGTTACATCTAATGTCTGTCTATGAAAAGTTAGTTCCTGTTCTTATTGTTCTTGTTTTTTTTGTTTTTTTTCCTTCTTGAGACAGGAACTGCAAAAAGCACAAACCCTTCTGTCCTGAAAGATACAGCTTTACCTCTGACTGTTCCCTAACCCTGTTCACTGTACAAGTCCCTGTGAATGAGTTGTTCCTATGGAAACGATAACGGATTAGAATGAGCGCATGAGTAGAAACCTGTGATTATGATCGTCAGATCTATCTGGCACTCATCAGAGAGGTTCCCCAGACAGTGTTGATCTAAAAAAAAAAAAAAAAAAAAACGTCAGATCTAAACTCTAGCCTGGCCAATCAGGCCGCGTTCTAATGCCTCGTCCTTGGGGCAGCTGCATATAAAGGCATATTTCACTGACACAGCCAGACAAAAGTAATCACACCGCTGCCGCTGAGAGCAAAATCCCTGAACAAATGATTACTCTGCAACCGAAAGGCTACGAGCCTACTGATGCAAAATTGATAACACCCACGGACGAGTGTACAGAAGTCACGGAAGGATAATTGCCTTCACAGCTGGCACAGACGCAAAAGCGCTGAGTATCCGGACAACGCTCAGACCTCCAGCGGTAGAGCTCCTTCTCGCTGATCCGATAGGATTTTAATGAAGCACTTGACTTTCCTGCTGGTGGATGACCTTTTGAGGGGGGAAAAAAGGTGAGAAGAAGAGATATACGTTTCATATTGCAGAGTGATAAATATTCACAAGCCACCTCGTTAGAAATGTTTAAACTCACAATGAAGGATGAAGGTAACGGGCGTGGTTTTTTCAATGTTTTTATTTATGTAAATTTAAAAAAAAAAAAAAGAAAAGAAAAAAAAAGTTTTTTTTTTTTTTACATGATATTTTTAGCTATTTAAAAAAAAAAAAAAAAAAAATCTTCTATGAAATGGTCTGAAATGTTTCCCTTCAATAGCCTCCAATTGATACCTGACCAACTTTGTTCAATAAATAAAAAAGGGCAAATTATGGAAAATTATAAGCAACAATTTTTATGCAGGATTGATCAATAATTCATGTTTACAATCATGTTTACAATTTAAGAAAAAAAAAAAGTTTCAACTGGATACTGGAGGACACCTTTCCAAATTTCCGAATAGGAATTTTCCAATTCCAAATTCCAAATTTCCAAACTGGTCGGAGATTGGAAATTCCAAATTGCAAGTTTTAGTTGAATGCAGAATTTTTTTGAAACGTGAACACAAATATCCTGTGTTTTTTTTTTTTTGCTTTATGTGAAATGCCATAAATGGATAAAAACAAATCGTGGTCGTTTGTCGATTAAGAATAAAAACATACATAAAAATTGCAATCTTAAGAAAATTCGCAAAATTGCTCTCGTATAAGTGAAATAGAAGTCTCCGTGTCATGCAGTTATAGGAAAATAATCAGCTTCCAGGTGGTCACACCACTCCATTGTTTGTTATTTTCCTATTACCGCACAACACAACGTCCTTTTATTCCTTTCATAATGAGCTATTTTCTATTACGCAAGATTTTTGACGAGAATTACTCCAATACCAAACTCGCTGATTATTGGGCACATTTTTTAAAATTATTATTATTCTTTGAATGATAGAGTTTAGTATTAAATGAAATTCGATGGTGCGGTGTGTTAGCCATGGCCGGTGGGAGTAGAAAGAGCAAACGTTACACTGCGTACTGTACTTTTCGTAATGGCCATTTCTAATACATTCGTTTTCACACAAAGTTTTTCCGAGAATTTTGTTTTGACCTGATAAGTGCGCGAGTGTAATGAATACGACTCCAGCCTCCCCGAGACTACAATCACACGGTCGCACGCTGGAGAAAATTGCGAAGAAATCCTGCTCTTTGAAACCGATCAGGAGATGATATCAGTGGGCCGCATCGACTACACACGATTGCTCTCAAACGCTTCACTCGAGAAACAGACTTGTACAGATGACACAAAAGCAGTAACATTCTCTCTCTCTCTCTCTCTCTCTCTCTCTCTCTCTCTCTCTCTCGATCTAGAAGAGGAAGAAGGGTGGGTATCATTTCATGAGCCCAGAATAAACCTTCAGAAAAGAGCAGATGGAATTAAAATGTTCCAAATGCAAAGGTATCTGAAAGCTGAATTCCTATTAACTCTTAATTCCTAAGATTTCCTATCTGCAGAAACGAATATAAAACGTTCCACTGAGGTTATATTTAAAAATAAATACAGACATTATATTATATATATATTATATTATTTCTCCTAAATCTTGCAAGAACATTTAGAAGCGGTTATACCGTAGTTATAATTTCAGGTGTTATTTATTTATTTATTTAACAACAAAAAAAAAAGAAAAGAAAAAAAAAAAAGAAAACAATTATAAATATAAAATAAATATATATAAAAAGAGAATTTGTTTTTTCCAAGTTGGAGTAAAGAAAACCTTTCGGGGAGATTGTTTAACACACTTTCTTTGATTTGATGTTTTTAAAAAAATAAAAAAAATAATAATACAGATTAAATTTAAAAGGTTACGAATGGGCTATGCAATCATTGAAATGTTCCTAAAATTAATATACTGTTTTTTTTAAAATTTTTTTTTTTATGTTTAGTACGTCTGGCATTATGAGGTTTTCTTAATAAACTGTTTACGTGTACTGTAGCTCAGACTCAGTTCCTCAAACCAGAATTAAAGGAATTAGACAGCAGGATTCATTCGTACAGGCAGGTCATTTGTCTCTTTACAGGACTTGACAGTCCTGCCGTTCTGGGACCGTGGAGGGAAACAGACTAGAGGGTTTTGGGGTTTTTTTTTCCCTCCATCCTGAGCTTTCTATAAACAGCTGTGTGACTCTGAGCGTGCCTTTTGCGCCACGGTGTATAGCGAGTGTGATATCCCAAGACGGGACAACAAGCCCGAGCCCTTACTGATGAAGTGACCTAGTAAACACAGAAAGAGACAAAAATAGGGCTGCGCTACAGTACACACTGTCGAGAAAGCTGACATGAAAATAATAATAATCAAAAAAATACCACAAAATCTTCCAGAGGGCCAGGGCTGTAAAGCGGGTCAGCTTTTAAAGGAAAAGAAGTTACAAAAGCAATTCTGATTGTCGCGAGGAACTTGAGAGCAGAGGAACTGCAGAACTTCCTTCAGGTACAAAACTTGTGCTTGTTTTTCACAATATGACCATCTTGTGTAGCCTTAGTCCAAACCTGTAATTTTTATTCTGTAGATGTTCAATATAGTTTTTTGGATTTCATGGTTTTCTTTTCCTTCATTTGAATCACTGCGTTCAAATTATTACGCCTCATTTTTAAGGCAACGAAGCTTCACATTAGATGAAGCTTTTATCCCCCCCATACATTATAATAAATTGACATTGATTTGGTCTTGTGTATCAGCTTCTCGGGAGAACTGAGATTAGTTTAAGCTTATTTAAAAAAATAAATAAATAAATGAAATGAAAATGAAAAAAGGTTGGGTCGGGATATCATTTTGGAAAAAGAAAAAAAGAAAAAAAAATTCAAAAGCTAGGAAAAAATTCAGAACCCTTAACGGTTCCCCAGTCCTCATATTATACTGAACTCTATTATACACACGTATAAAAATATGTATAGGTATTTACTTTTCAGAGTAGCTCATTTTTCAATGAACCCTTAAAGAACCCATGGCGAAAAAAAAAAAGAACCTTTTTATTTTTAAAAATAAAAAATAAACAAACAAACAATATTTGAAACCAGGGTTCTTCAATGGTTCCTCAAGAGTTTGCTGTGTATTTGCTGCTTAACAGAGTTCTACCTGGAATCTGTTGTAAGGTTCTACCTAACCATTAAGGGTTCCCAGTGAGAATCAACCAACAAGAACAAGGGTTCTAAATTTTCTAGTGTACACTTACTGTAAGGGTTCTGAGGGACCCCAACCAGAAGTGCTTCTCAAGAAAAAAGCAATCTTAAGTAGAATATTGTGTGAATGATAATAAGAACTCTTACCTGTCTGAAGAACTCTTGAAGAACCAATAAAGAACCTTTTAGGCCAACAGGAAACAGGTTCTTGAATTCTTGAATCCACTGATGCCATCATGGCTCGGACCGGAAAAAACTTTTGGTTCTGTTGGTTCCAGCTGGGAACTAATTTATTTTTTGGTCAAAAATACGGTGCGTGAACCAGAATGTAACCCTTTCCTTGTCGGTCGAAAACAGATACAAGATTGTGTGTATTTACTGGGTAAGTGTGCAAGAAAAACTCCAAATGGTTGCTTCTTATTTTCTTGTTAATATCTAGAACTTGTCAGCACTTAAACCAAAGGGTTTAAGTTTCTTAGCTTCTCCAAAGAGTTTTATTTGAAATCTGATTGGGAAACACTGACTGTTGTTGTTGTTGTACAGTTCAACATAATCATTAAAGGTTCCCAAAGAGAGGCAACCAAAGAACGGCAAGAGTTCAAAATTTTCTATAGTAAGGGTTCTTTGGGGGTCCTTCAGGAGGAACCCTCCTGACAGAAGTGTTTCTGATCAGAAATCTTTTAAGTAGAAACTTTTTTTTGGAAGATTATCTAGCAAACCCTTAAAAGAACCAGTAAAGAACACTTTTTTTTTTGTATTAATTGGATAAATGTGAAGCACAAGCTCCAGACTATTGCTCATTATTATATCTTCTGAATAGCTAGATCATGTCAGGAGTTTAAAATTTAGCTTCTCACAGACACACACAAAAAAAAGGTTTTACATTCAAGGAACGATTTTCCTGTTCTTGTTGTTTTTTTTCCCCCATCAATAGTGTTTTTATGGCATAGCAGTTTGGATTCAGACGTCAATAACGTTTATATTTTTACTGTTTTGGCTCATTGCACCACATCAGGACTCCCAGCAAACTTTACTTTATCATGATGCAATCAAACTGCAACTTAAAGAAAAGAGAAAAAAAAGAAGAAAAAGAAAAGAAAAAAAAAATAAGCAAGTCGCCCGAGGAGGATAGAGAGTCTTTCTGTGGGATGATTGACGTGCTCGAGCTCACAGATTCCACAGCCGGCATTCACATTTTTACCGACCGAGTCAATCACCATAAATTAAATCCGACATCCTTCACAGGGTTTGACGCTAAATTATTCCTTCATCACAGACAGACATCCGTCAGCACTGCGCAGATGCGGGATTTACATAGTAATGGGAACTCGTGCTCAGACTGAAGAACCTGAACGAGAGCCCGAGACGTAAAAAGAGCTCAGATTGAATTTCTTTATTTCTTTAATTGCACGTGTGAATCGGAGGAACTGATGACAGCCAGGGATCCGTCATTCCAAGCCTCGAATCAGACGCTTGCAGGACACGCCCCTGATGAGGGACGCGTTCACATGTAAATGAGGATTTAAAGAGTTCAAGCTGCCTGATTCAGCTTCCTGCTGAGAATAAAAGGAGAAAGGAGACAGCCTTTCCGTCACGAGAACTTCTGCGTTCTGACTGGTCAGAAGATCCTGATTAATCTTCTGACAGCTGATAAAAGCTTATCATTTCTCCAGCAGCAGCTCAGGGTACAGGCACAGGGTGCAGATGTGGTGAAGTTTTCTTACGTTTACTTACCATTCTTGGAAGGAGTCTCCAGTGTCAGAGGTAACACGGCAGCTTCAAGCTTTCTGACATCTTCTGATCAAAGGAGTTTAGACTTTGCAGTTTCTCAGTAACTTAACATTGTTTTTATTTATTTATTTATTTATTTTAACTTCAGGAGATAGGAAAAAAAGAAAGAACGATGTATTGCTGGATGATTTCTGTGATATAAAAAGAATTTTAAATCTCGATCTCCAGATCACCACTACTTATTCTTCTTCTTCTTCTTCTTCTTCTTCTTCTTATTATTATTATTATAGTTTTTATGTATGGCACATTTATATTCTTTAATTAAAAACATTGCATGCATTATAAATTCAGTTTAAAATCACTAAACATAATAATAATAATAATAATAATAATAATAATAATAATAATAATATGCATTGATTATCATTTATGTCAATGGTTTACATATTATTTATAAATAATAATTCAATCAAATAAATAAATTCCTTTTAAAATCACAAAGACTAAATGGAAAGTCATTATTAATTACAATAAACAAACAAACAAACAAACAAATAAATAATACATAAATATATTAAAAATATATAAATATTAAAAATATAAAAATATCAGAAACAAATTAAAAAGCATTTCTGTGTATTCCAAAAATATTTGTGAAAATACAGTCTACTTTGTAAAACAACCATATATAATTATATATATAATTGTTGATACATATATACTCAGCAAAAAAAGAAACGTCCCTTTTTCAGGACTGTGTATTTCAACAATAATGTTGTAAAAATCTAAAT
>JAOVYU010000063.1:6278901-6290265 GCA_025674565.1 Synodontis membranacea | reverse complement strand
TATAATCCTTGTCTATTTAATTTAGACGCTGTATCTGATTTACACACATTTTAAAAAGAATGATTTTTCTCCTTAATTAATAACCGACTGATTCTTATCTGCATATAAATGAAATTAAAACCACACATGTAGGTGTATGAGTGTTGTGTGTGTGTTTGTGTGTGTGTGTGTGTGTGTGGCTGCTGGAGTGTATGAGGATCAGCGGAGGTTAATGAAAAGCTCCGCCGCCGTGTGTGATGATGAGGAGATGGAGAGAATGCGTCAACGAGACGTTCATCAGCTCTGGCAGGTGTCGCGCAAAATGAATCAAGATTGTATGATTGCAGTGTGTGCATGTGTGTGTGTGTGTGTGTATGTGTGTGTATGAGCACATATGGAAGCTCACAAGTGCAAGTGCCTGTGCTAGATATAACAGAAAGAGAACACTGACTAGACTTCTTGAGCTCTAATTTAAAAAATAATAATAATGCAAAAGTATTGGCACCTCATATGGGCTCGTGTTCCTCGTGCCACGTCACATCTCATCTTGTTAAATAGCCGATTGCAACTGGATGAATGTTACATTTGTTTCATTTTTTTGGCATCCACGCAGTCCTAATATTAAAAAAAAAAACGTATTGCTATGACATTACACAGCGTGGAGACTGAAATGTAACACAACCCGACTTCTGCGTGTCTCTCTTCATGTTCAGCTACACACACTGCAAATATGAAGAAATAGAATCGTCATCAGTAGCATAGCTCAGAGACTGAGCCTGCGATCTTTGCGAAGCTACCGACTATGCATCGCAGAGACTAGGGTGTATAACGTGAGTGTTGTAATGCATTTTGCATTCTCAGGAATACAAAGCCCGCTCTCCAAGGCCGTAGATCAAGAGCTGAGATTGTACAGCACAATGTGTGTGTGTGTGTGTGTGTGCGCTTGAGAGTTATTGTGTATTCTACATGAACATGAAATAGAGTTTTATGAATTTCTCCCGTTTCATATCTCTCACCCTTTCATCACGCAGTATCAAAAAGGTAGAAGCTGTAAGACTCTAGCAGTATGATTGCATCATTGATCATTCATGCATTTTAAGGAATTTCTTTCATCTACGTTTTTTTTTTTCTCCTCCTCCCACAGCGCAACATGGAGACACTCAGAATACATGAGACAGTCTGGGAAAAACATGAACGCAAAAATGACCAAAAAAGTCAAATGACCTAAAAAAAAAAAAAAAAAAGCCCTGACACTGGAGACTCCTTCCCTAAATCTTACATACTGTAATCATCTCCTTAACATAAAGAAAACTTCACTCTATATCACCACCACAACTATAGAAACAGTACTTTATTAGAATGAGCCTATTAATATATGCGCTGGTGTCAGGAGATCAATCAGCACCTTCTGACCAATCAGAATCCAGAATTCATACATCCCGTAGTAGCTTCCTACCTGGGAAAGTCATTCTGTTATGATTTCAGGATACAGTAAGGCTTGAAAAAAAAAATGCATCAGGATTTATTAAACGTTTCTCTACGCTATGGCGACGTTTTCTTTTAAGAATGCGCGGTCGCGAATTTCTTTCTCTCTGACATGGAAAATTAAATGCTCATGCCATAGGAGGCTGCCTCCACAATGGATTCTCACTGATACAAAGCACTGTTCCATTAAATCCTTTCAAACATACACACACACACACAGAGCGGCGATCACCTTGAGCCATAGTGTTATTCGGCTTTAGCACGGAGACGAGATGAAAATAAATAAATAAATAAATGTCCTGATTCCTCCAAGCCACCTTAAAGCCCCGCCGCATCAGCTCCACACACGTTTCGGGGAAAGTGCGACACTAAATCACAGCCTCTAATCATCAGATTAACAATCATTCGATTAAGCTGCTTCCAGCTAACGATACAGCAATTTATTCTGCTAGCGGTCATGGCTACGTGCAATTAGCCTGCCTAATAAAGCATAGTGTTTGCCTACTGCGGCTCTTTACACGCACCCGAACAGCACGAGGAGCCGCTGTGAAGCGACCGGCACTAAGAGGAGATAATGAACGGAGCCAGATTAGAACCCGCAGCACACAGGGTTTAAATCACTCTGATATCTGCTCCATGCCCCGGAGGACGAGGCTAGCTAAAGCTCACTGGCATTAGGTGAAGAAATGAAACCCTGATACGGAATGCCGTCGCAGGAAACAAATCAACTGCGATTCTTCTCTATTAAACGTTCTCTTTTATTATTTTTTTTCTCCCATTAAGGAATGAATTTTTATCTATTAATTGTTACATTGGAATTTACTAACGTGCCTGTTTTAAAGAGAAATCTGTGCCCGTGGTGACCGTGAATTTTCAGAAGAAGAGCACATTATTAACCATGTTCACGTAACCCCGCAAGAACCCATTTAGGAGCCTAAGAACCCGTAATTGCCCAATAAACGCACGTTAAACTCCTGCCAGTTCTAGAAAAAAAAAACCCAGCAAGGATTCCGCAGACTTTACCCAGTTAATACGCACGCTCTTAGAAAATGGTTCCTCTAGGGTTCCTTTAAGAGTTCTTTGGATAATTAAGGGTCCTTAACCTCCTAAAACGGGAATGAATAGGGAAACGTCAATCTTCAAAGGTTCTCACAGAGGGATAACTGAAGAACAATTCAAATGTGCAATATAGAACCCTTAGAAAGGCTTTCAGGTGGAACCGTTTTGGGAAGACGAGAATCCTTAATTATTCAATAATTTCATAATCAATTCTTAAAAAAAAAAATCCATGAACAACCCCTTTTTCCCTTGTCGTGTGTGTGTGTGTGGGTGTGTGTGTGTGTGTGCATGCGTTTTCTCGACCTCCCGTTAATCAGACACAGAAACAGAGAGACCAGAAAACATGTTGTTCAAGGAACAACCGAAGAACCCTTAATGATTCGGATTTTTGTAAGGCCATGGGTTTTCACATTTAATTAGACGAACACTGAGTCTTTTTTATCACACACACACACAAACACACAAACACACACACATTAGAGACTAATAACGCCATGCATCGACACAGCTGCATGTTTCAGATACCCTTGAGAGTATTAGTTCCGGAGGATCGAGACAGAGCAACACAATCCGCAAATTCAAAGAAGTCGAAACCTCAGGTTCCATTTTTAAAAATCACACATGACAAAAAAAATTAAAGCCAGATTGCAGGGCTAGAGCTAGAACTGTTCTATATATAACAGATAATAATAATTTATTAATAATTATAATAATATATAATAGATCTACATAGCCTCTTAAAAGGGTTCTACTCGGAGCTAAATAGAGCCATTAAAGGAACAACTATCGAACTTTTAAGAGTTAGAGCATCTCTGGTTTGTTTCTTTTAGAGGGAATTCTGTTTTCCGTATCGCAGTTACAAGTAGTAACTGTAACTAGTTTTTTTTTTTTTTTTTTAATTTTTTTTTTTTAAATAAGAACCATTATCTGTCAAATAAACCCTTAAATAAGCCCTCAAATAACTTTTTTTTGTATACATTCCTTGGATGTCTTACTTTCTCCCAGAAGAAAGTTTGCTAGAAACCAAAAAATTCCTAGTGATAAAAGCCTTTGTTCTTGTGGAAGCTGCAGAGAATAAAAGGTTCTCGGTTTCAGCTGACATTTCTTTGAGCGCGTTCAGATGTGAAAAGGCTTTTTTTTTTTTTAACCCATAGGTTCTACTTCTAAATCCCATTCATTATGTGCAACACATATGAAGATGTTCCTGCAGTCTGGAGGTGAAAGGTACTTTTGAAGGTAGCTTACAAGGAACCACAAGAACCGTAGGCGACGTCAAAGCATTACATAAAGGAAGTTCTTCCGTGTCATGAGACATCACGCTGGAGCTGTATGACAGAGCGCTCGCTGAAATAGCCTGCTAGTTACACACACTACCTGTCACGTCGTGTTGTTCCAGCTTGCCAAAGAACGGAGAACATCATGTCCGCCACATGACTACAGAATTCTTTCCATCTTACATAAACATGCAGTCATGGATTGTTTCGTCACACATTGTACAATAAAAAAAATTCTTTGGCTTTTGCCTTATGTAGGACCCTACAACAAATGTTTTTCTACCATAATCGGTTCAACGTAGAACCTTTCTTTGTAATCCTTGAAGGACATCTTCTCCATTTCTTATAGAGGTACAGTAATCGCCTCCTCAAAATGGTTCTGATGGGGTCTGCAGAAAACCTTTAAAGTTTACTTAAAGCACTATTTACACTTTTTGGAGGGTTCTCCAAGGAACCTTTAAGATTTCCTCCATAGGGGCATCCAAAGAACCCCTTAAATGTTCTAAATTTACTATTAATCATTGTGATCCATAAGCGGCGTGTTCTACATATTTACATAGATGAACAACACGCCGCTTATGGATCACGATGATTAATAGGAACATCTACCTGGAACCAATCATGATAGGAACCTTTGTTTTAAGGTAGATGTTCCAGGAAAAGTTCCCAAACTATTCTTTTTTAATAAGATCCTAAAGTGGTTCTACAAGGAAATGATGGGAAGGAACTCTTTTGTAGGGTCTTACTGTACATAGAACCTTTAAGGTTTCCTCCAAATGGGTAGCCTGAGAATCTTAAAGTCTTTCTATTTAGTAGTAGTGAACATTAAGGGGCTGTTTGGTTTGTGAGTCTATGTAGAACCATTTTGTTATCATAATGTGTTCCAAAGAGAACCCTTCTTTGTTATGATGAATTATCGCATGAAACCTTAGGAAACCACTGAAGAGAGTTTCTTTTCATACCCTTCTGCTCTATGAAGGTAACATAGATAGTCTCCTAAAGGGGTTCTACATTGAAATGATAGAAAAACACTTTGTTGTAGGGTCCAGGATAGCACCTTTAGGGTTTTCTCCAGTGTGGCAGCTAAGGAACCTTTAATGGTTTTTTGTCTCTGAAGCAAATTAAAGATTCAATCCAAAGAAAAAAAAAAATCCAGCGGTCGGTGGATGTCTCACTTTGTGCTAGAACAAGGAAGTGTGTTTTTTTTTTTCTGATGGCTAATGATTTGCAGGACCTGTGACATGGATGAAAAAGCCAAGTGGATGAAGAACCTTTACAGTTTTAATTGCTTACTGGGAGATAAAGAGCAGAACAGCCACTGGCCCTGCTGCAGCCTCGCTAATGTAGCGATCGATCGATCTGACTCGTCACGTACTCCTAGTATCTCTCCAGGCCACTCGCCATGCTGCCATTCCGTCATGAAAATCAACTAATGAATATTAATGAACTAAGAATTACACATTATACACAAAAAAGCACAAATTTGAATGAATTAATGAATATTAATGAACTAACAATTACACACTATACACAAAAAAGCAAAATTGTAATCGACTAATGAATATTAATGAACTAAGAATTGCGCACTTTACAAAAGAGCACAAATTTGAATGGACTAATGAATATTAATAAACTAAGAATTACACACTATACACAAAAAAGCACAAATTTGAATGAATCAATGAATATTAATGAACTAAGAATTACACACTATACACAAAAAAGCACAAATTTGAATGAATCAATGAATATTAATGAACTAAGAATTACACATTATACACAAAAAAGCACAAATTTTAATGGACTAATGAATATTAATAAACTAAGAATTACACACTATACACAAAAAAGCACAAATTTGAATGAATTAATGAATATTAATGAACTAACAATTACACACTATACACAAAAAAAGCAAAATTGTAATCGACTAATGAATATTAATGAACTAAAAATTGCGCACTTTACAAAAAAGCACAAATTTGAATGGATTAATGAATATCAATGAACTAAGAATTACACACTATACACAAAAAAGCACAATTTTGAATGAATTAATGAATATTAATGAACTAAGAATTACACACTATAAACAAAAAAGCACAAATTTGAATGAATCAATGAATATTAATGAACTAAGAATTACACATTATACACAAAAAAGCACAAATTTGGACTAATGAATATTAATGAACTAAGAATTACACACTATACACAAAAAAGCAAAATTGTAATCGACTAATGAATAATAATGAACTAAGAATTGCGCACTTTAAAAAAGAGCACAAATTTTAATGGACTAATGAAAATTATGAAACTAAGAATTACACATTATACACAAAAAAGCACAAATTTGGACTAATGAATATTAATGAACTAAGAATTACACACTATACACAAAAAAGCACAAATTTGAATGGACTGATGAATATTAATGAACTAAGAATTACACAATATACACAATAGATAAATAAGTAAATAAATACACAAAAATATGAATATGTATGAACTAAGGATTCCATGCTACATACAATAATGACAATTATGAATATTAATGATCTACACACTATTCATAAATGAGGAGTGTGCATATGAATGAACTCAGGATTATACACCATACATGAAAAATTAATATTGGTGATAAGTATGAACATTAATGATCTCAGGATTATACATTCTATAGAAAAAAAAAGACAGTTATGAATATGAATGAACTAAAGGGTTCCATTATATAGACCAAAAAAAATAACTGATCATGAATATTAATGAAGTAATATGCATGATTGCAGAATGTCCATTGGCGTTAATTGTACATATCCAGCACGCCACGTCGTTATTAATTCTAATTAGCTCTTGAATGCCGGGGCATTGCACTCATGCTAATGACAACTAGCCTAATTATCGTGATTAGCATATCCCTGCTAATGATGCGAACGACACTGTGGGTGACTTTGCTTTACTTTTCTGCCCGCTGACCTTGCTTATATTTACCGAGGGATTTTAATGGAGGGGAAAAAACGATTAGCGGAGTGAGCTGATCTCTCATAGCCGGACACGCCGTCCCACGAATACGCAATGAGCAGGCAGGAAGAAAAAAAAAAGAAAGAAACAGAAAGACCCAAAAGTCTTGTCAGTTTGAAAGGAAATCAACAGAAAGCACCATAAGGGATTTCACCTGTTTCCTGAAAGCATATCGACCCAATCCATCCCTCAAGATCGCATTAAAACACCTCCTGCTCTCTTCTCAGCTTTTCGCTTCACTTCACGCTAATCACGTTGGTTTTTCGTTTTTTATCTCACTTTTATTCTTTTTTTTTTTTTTCTTTGTACCTCAGTTCCTTGCATCTTCATTGCTGTAACACAATACTTCATTTTGTACAAGCAAAAGGAATTTTCTACGGGTTGGTTGCTAGGTTGCCAGCTGTTGTGTCTTAGAGTGTCTTACAGTAGCTTCATCAGAAGTGCTGCCGTTTGTATTCTTCCAAATTCATTCATTTACTGTAGCATAGTCAGTTAGCATGTAAAGCTTTGCACATGTCACGAGGTGACAATTATTGGAATAAGAAACTGCTCCGGTGGTTGGAAGTGATTGGAAAAACAATGGAAGGGTTACGTGGTTCAACATGAGTCACTTGGGTTGACGCGAATACCCAGAGGACGAGCATGACGGAGCTTTTTCTTTTGAAGAATATTAGTTATTAGTAGTTAGCAAAGATAAGACCAAATGGCAAAATCTCCACTAATTCCTATGGAAACTGCTCAGGGGTTCCTGAATGAAAGGAAATAGAAAAAAAAAGTCCAGAACACAAGAATGTCCTTTTCTTCATTCTAGTAGAAAACAGGATTTTCTAGAAGCTAACATTCACTGTCGCATGCATTAGCAAGCGTCTTGAATTTCTTTCAAAAAGCTTCCCGGCGGGCCTCCATTTACTCGTAGCAACCATGGTTACTTAACAGCGTTTCCATGTTTTTCTTCCTGTTGTGCCTACAAGTATGTAATCAGCTTATTCAAGGTCAGGGAATTGTTCAGGAGAATTGTTAGCCCATCTAAAAACCACGATCTCTTTTCTCCTCTCGTAGCAGGCGTCACCCACAAAACCCACCGCTCTGCGGAGACACGACTAACAAATGCCACTTCACTCTCAGCTGTGTCCCGAGGCGTGATTGATGATTTCCATTCAGCGCTCCTCCTCACTCACCACCCCTCCCGTTGTTTACTCTTGCAAATTGCATGAATGCCGGATTGGCGTTAGCTCGGTTCGCTCGGTTCGCTCGGAGCCATTCAGGACAGAAATGGGCTGCGGCGGCCAAAACACAAACTAATCGAGGTGCAATTTCCCAGCGTGGTGATAACAGGTGAGTGTCCAGACGCGCCATTGCGATTAAGCAGCGCAAACCCGTGCTTTAGAGTACAAAAGCCGTCCAGAGGAATTTTGCTCTTAGAGGAATTTGATCAGTAGGTTAAAATCTAGACTAATGCTGAGTTCTGGGAAGTTGGGATTTCCGAGTTCCTGGTCAGAAATGTCAACTGGAACGCCCTCTGAAGTTGGATTTCTGACCCGGAAAGTCGGAAGGTCCTCACCAAGCCCGAGTTAAAAAATCCAAAATAGCGGCACCGTGTACGAACAGTGCACAGTATACAGCCAGTTTTCCAACTTCCAAGTCAGGCGTGACATCATTCCCGGCTCGGAAATCCGAGTATAGAATCCTTTCATCACTGGAGGACGTCGCAGAGGTTGGCCACATCTCCCTTTCTCTTTCTTTCTCGCCTTTTTTTTTTTGGTCCACAGCAACTCGTCTGATCAGGTGGGACGTTTCATTACACACACACTGGTCTCTTTGCTTTCCAAACATCCCTCGCACAAGGGATGAAGGGAAGAATCGAGGCGTGTGTGGAGTCTTCGCAAGTCAAACATCACCAAATCTCCCAATCGATTCCCCGCCGCACATACCTGCCGGACTCTTCGCACAAGTTTAGGGCAGGCATGTTTTTATATCTCGAGGAAGACCAAGAACAGGAATCTCTGACACTTTTGACCTTGTGGAAACATCTGTGTGGAAAACTTCTCATGTCCGAGTCTTGTTTTACGAATCCCGTGTTCCGTGTTTCCCTCGATTTCCTTGTGTTTTGATTATGGATCATCCAGGTTTAACACTGTCTGCTTGTTTCTTTGACCTTTGTCTAGAATATTGATGACTTGTTGCATATTAACATGTACAAACTCACTCCTGCATATTGCAAGAAGGTGCTCACAAGGTCACTAAAACAAATGTGTGTGTGTGTTTTCCACCTCTCAAAGTTAACCAGGCATGAAAGCACAGCTTGTCATGTTATAGGGAAATCAGAAAACATGTTGTTTTTGGGGGTTTTTTGATAACGTGGTAGGCGCATTAATGCAAACCTGTTGGAAAATTAATCCATACCTGCTGACCAATCAGAATACAGAATTCAGCAGCGCTGTGGGCAACAACTTCAGAAATGCATTCAGCTGGAACATCAGACAATGATTTATTTATTTTTATTCAATCCTTTAATTAAATCTGAGCTTCTTTCTAGCGCTTCGTCGCCTCACATCCAAACACAGTCAGAGCGACAAACAAAGCCGTGAAAGACGCAGCATGTGTTATAGAACAAAGGTGTTCAGTTAATAAGTTTAATGCAGGAAACAAACATTGAAACGATTTATGAAGTCATGATAAATTCCCAGGAATTAACCGTTCTGGGGGTTTTTTTTCTGTCAAGAATTTCAACTACAAAATAACCTAAACGCTCACCTTGATATTGCTTCTACATGAAAATAAATAAATAAATAAACAAACAAACAGCAATTTCCACTACAGTGATTTCATCAGCAGCCAGTGGTGGAGATTGTGCCTGAACGCGGGCTGTGACGGCAGGAGAAAAGGCCACCAGAGTTGCTCTTGGAACAGATATGTAATATAGAGTTAATGCAGTTAAACTACATCCTGAGGAAAATAGCTGCTGACCTAAAAACTCTCACTCTTCTTTTCCTGAAGAGTAATTTCACATCTGCGCATAAGCCTCAGAGTTTCCTGGCCACAGCCGGAGAGCCAATTATTTCACTTTTTGTGTGGTAGTGTGTGTATGTGTGTGTGGCCTGGCCCTCAGGGGGCAATTCGGAGTGACAGCTACTTCATAAACTCTTATCAGCCACTTGAAGACAGAAACCTGCTTCCTGTCTTTCGTCTTTCTGCTGTGTTATCACTCTCCCAACACCAAACCAGGAGAGTGTGTGTGTGTGTATGTGTGTGTGTGTGTGTGTGTGTGTGTGTGTGTGTTTAAGTCAATTCAAGTGACTCCTTTAACTTCACCCCAATAAAACTGGGAATAGTATGGGATATTTAACAGTATTTAATGCTTAATATTATTTAAAATAAGAAGATGTGGTTATTAATTGACTATACTATACTATACTATACTGTACTATACTATATTATATGATATACTATAATGTACTGTACTATAGTATATAATATTATACTGATCTATGCTACATGATAGCACACTACTATACTATATTATACTATACTATACTATACTGTACTGTACTGTACTGTACTATACCCACACTACACTACACTATATGATAACATACCACATATAAAATACATATAGTATACCCTAGCATATAATACTATACTGATCTATGCTACATAATAGCACTATACTATACTGTACTGTACTGTACTGTACTGTACTATACTATACTACACTACACTATATGATAACATACTACATATAAAATACATATAATATACTATAATATATAATACTATACTGATCTATGCTACATAATAGCACTATACTATACTGTACTGTACTGTACTATACTATACTACATTTCACTACACTATATGATAACATACTACATATAAAATACATATAATATACTATAATATATAATACTATACTGTACTATGCTATATAATAGCACACTACTACTGTATACTATATTATACTACACTACACTACACTACACTAGACTATATGATAACATACTACATATAAAATACATATAGTATACTACAGTATATAATACTATACTGAATTATGCTATATGATAGGACACCACACTGCACTATACTACACTGTACTATACAACACTATATTATACTGCACTATGCCTTACTGTACTATACTATACCATACTATACGATAACATACTATACTGTACCACACTATACTATGCTGTGCTATACTTAGCTATTAAAAGGTGCATTGGGCACCATTTGGTTTCTGGTGTTTCCAAACGGCCATATAAAAACCTTAGACTGATTTGTTTACTCCTTGTCTCAAAGCTTGTCTCACTAGTTACTGGTGTTTATCCACATTACTTTTGCTAGCATTTCTCATTCTACTTTTTCAAGTAACACTGTATTTAATGACTGCTACTGAAGTATATTATTGGAGTACTTTTATTATTATTATTATTATTATTATTATTATTATTATTATTATTATTATTATTAATGGTTAATATAGTATTAATGAAGTACTATTATGGTAAAATTACACACAGAGTATTGCGATGTATTAGTATATTAT
>JAOVYU010000063.1:6245382-6260285 GCA_025674565.1 Synodontis membranacea | reverse complement strand
ATTTTTTTTATTTAGAGTTGACTATGTTATTTTTAAAGTAGATGTTTTTTATTTAAAATTGACATTTTTTGTTTTAAAGTTGACATTTTTTTATTTAAAGTTGACTATGTCCTTTTTAAAATTGACTTTTTTTTATTTAGAGTTGACATTTTTTATTTAAAGTTGCCTTCCTTATTTTTTTTTTTTAAATTGACTTCTTTTATTTAAAGTTGACTTTTTTTAGTACCTTGCCCTTCTGGGCCACCGTACAGTCGGCTATCTGGACTGTATTTGAGAGCAACTGTTAGACATGGTGCTTTGACATGTTTATGCCCTTGTTCATGGTCGACCATCTCAAGCTGTTAGAGAGGTATTTACGGTCAGACGCAGGAACAGGAATTTGTCCTCACCTATTCTATTTTGCTGGATTTATGGAGGAAGTGCAGACAGATCTGGCCTGTTGTGAAGCTTCTCTGACCCTGAACCAGCTCATTTCCTTCGGCTGCATGAACAAGAATTGCTCTGCAGCGCAACGGTTCGCTCGGCACTGCCTACTGATTCGGTTATGGAAATTGGCTTTTTCGGAGAGGAGCATATGGGAAAATGTCATGCAGTGGAGAGCTTCACGCATCTGCCCCTGTCCAAACCTTCTAGAGTCATGTGATGTCCGGAGGCTAATCCACGCCTTGGTCAGGAAACGTCCAGGGACAGATTCTCCCACTGCTCATGAAATTAAGCAAGAGCTAGGATGAAGGCTTATCAGGTGCTTCCACTGCAACTTTTCCAAATTCTACTCATTCAGTATAAGACACTATTCGTCCTCTTCTGCATACAGCAAACAGACACCCATGACTGGCGAGTGTCACAGTGACTGACGGAAGACAGAGTATGTCCCTCCCATCCAGAGAGAACAGCCAGTTTAGCTCTCTTGGCTCCCAAAAATGGATGGGATTCAAACTCGCAAGATAGGAGGAATGCTGTTCTGTTCATTTACTCTAATCTGTGCTTGAGAGGATAAACTCACCTGAATACTAGACACCTGCTTTGAGATATCTGTTGATATCTTATTGAAATGAATTGAAATCAAATAGACCGCGGACATCCTGGATCTAGGTCTAGGTCCTTCGCCAGCTCCACCGATATCTTTCTGATACCATAAAAACCCGGGTCAGGTATAAGAATGGAATTTTATAAGTAGTTCAAACTATTAAAAAAAAAAAACCCACACCAATAATAAAACCACATTTTTTTTTTTACCCAGTTCCAATAAACAAGCATTATGAATCCAAGTGGATGCTGCCAGGAGCTTGCACCACGAAAAATGCTACAGTCAATGTTGTCGTTGCCTTTTGACAAAGTTCATCCAATATTGCCAAGCATTGCTGGCAGAGCTCTTGCCTCCTGAGGGTTGACCTCCGACAGGCACCTGAGGAGCACAGCCAAACTGCGTGTCAAATTTCACCTTCTTTCCAAGAATCTTCTTTCTACCCGTGCCTGTGGTGCTGTGAGCCGCGACACCTTTGGAGTTTATCACCTCCTGCTTCCGTAGCCGACAGTTCACCCCCCCATGGACATCCCCCAAGCTTGCAGATTTCAGGTTCCTCATTGACAGAATGCCTCTAGTGTTCCACCATAACACCTGCTGCTTGTTTTCCTTTTTTCCTCTACCGTGAATCAAATCTCAATTAACTTCCTGCAGGATGAGTTCATTAGTTTAGTAGTTCATACACCTCAAGGTGCCAATCTATGCATTTACTTTTGCAAATATTTACCAAGAAATAAATTCCGCTCAACGTCTGTCCATTTTAATGTTGCGTTAATTATGTGAGCCGGTGAACTCTGACCTCGCTGACGACTCGCCACAGCACTTTCGATCAATTGGTAAGCGTGAATGTTTACACATCCGGCATCTACGGAACATCAAGCTGTTATGAAGAGGTCAAATAACGAACCGGCAAACGTTTTCATTTAGAATGTTCCGTGAGTGTTGCGCGATTTGGTAGGTTATGTGAATTCATTTTTTTTTTTTTTTTTAATGTCCAGCTGTCATAAACGAGTGTTAATATCATAAAAATAGTACATTATAAAATGTGGTCATAACTTTGGCCAATTCATAACAATTCATGAAAACAATAAGAAGTATATAAATAACCTATAATACCTAATAATAATAATAATAATAATAATAATAATAATAATAAATTAATAATAATTATAATATTAATGGTATATTACAAATATAATAATAATAATAATAATAATAATAATAATAATAATAATAATAATAATAAAGGCATAAATGTTTCACAAATCAAATGCATGTACCAGCCAGCATGAGAATAATTACTCTCTCTCTCTCTCTCTCTCTCTCTCTCTCTCTCTCTCTCTCTCTCTCTCCCCCTCTCTTTCCACGGCTTTTGCTGAATTTTCACCTCTTTTTCATCTTTCCGTGCCGGCTTTATGTTTCCTCTCGGCAAATAGCAGGAGGTTGAGGCTGATTTCATTCTCTGTGGCCTTGAGAACATGAATTCTGTCAAAGTGCTGGTTTAAATCTGGAGTAAATCTCAGCGCTTCAATAGCTTTTCAGATCCAGCAGTGACTCACGAGCGAAACTGTACCGTGACAGAAAATGCCTGGAAGAGGTTTGTTCTACTGGCAAAACGGGACCATTCCTCCCGGCTCCATCAGGGACGTCCTGATCGTGAACATCTTGCTCAAGTATCTTTTGTCTTTCAATTTTTCGGGGGTTTTTTGTGCACTTTTCTAAAAATGAACCCCTTAAAATAACATTGAAAAAAAAAGGTCAGTAAAGAACTAAAGAAAAAAAAGAACCCTATGAGGAGAAAAAAAAATGTCAGGTGTGCATGCGCACATGAAGAAATCAAAACGAAAATGCAATTTGAGATCAAAATAGTAAAAAAAAAAAACATTGAGAGAGAGAGAGAGAGGGTGAAAAATACAAAGAGAGAAAATGGGGTTTTGTGTTCAGTTCTATCTATCGAATCACTTCGATAGTATCTACGTCTAGAAATATACCTGTAAGGGTTTGCTGGAATAAATTCCATCCCACTGAATTTTCGTCTAGAGCAGAGGTCCCCAACCCCCCGCCCCCGGTCTGCGGATCATTTGGTGCCACTTGTGGTTAAAATGATGGTTATTTTTCTTTCATTAGTCTTCCAGATCTTATTTTGAAAAGCGGCTGTTTCTGCCCTCACCTCGCTCACTACCGCACTTGACTCTGGCACGCCATTTCACGCACAAGCGACACAAACTAACCCTTGAAAAAAACGAGCCAAAAACAAAATTCACTGGAGAGCTTTTTCGGGAAGGGACGAGCAAACGACGGGACAGCAGAAGGTTCACAGACTGCCAGCGAAAAGAAAGCTGCATTTAAATGAAAATACCAAGATTCCTACCCGAGTTCCGGGTTCATCGCAACAGGTGACGCACAAGCTCCACACCCGTTATACGAACCCCCGCGCCTCTACCCGGTCCGCGGAAAGATTTTCATGCGTGAAACTGGCCCTTTGGTACAAGAAAGGTTTGGGACCGCTGCTCTAGAGAATATCTTCTCCGCGGTGGAGTAAAATCAGGCTATCATCCATGTTCCCGGCCCAACAAGTTTCTGAACAACTAACTTAGAGGTCCAGTCTTTGGATAGGCTAAACTACCGAAACGTGACGACGTTAAAGCGTTGGATTAAAATTCGACCAGACGAAGCGTCCACGGCAGCGAATGGATCTTAAAAAAGGACGTGAAAAGCGCAACCGCGTGTCTTGAGCTATCGATTGATTATCTCTCTGGTGTTTATTATTAATTAGAATCGAAGCAGCAGTTCCTCCTCTGTGTGCTTTAGAGCTAATTAAGTTCCCGCTGCTTTTATAGGACGCACTTGTAACACTTCATAAACTAAACTTTCTGCGCTTTACTAAATCATATTAAACCCCCTCCGAGACACAGAACGCCAGCTTTCCCCCCGTCAGGTTTCTCATTACTACGGTAAATTCGGAACGAGCGTGATGGATGACGGAACATGGCGTGATTAGATTTTTGAACAAAGCCAAGTGGAGCAGTGGAGCAGGGAGATTTATCCTATTAATATTTCACTGCCTCGTACCAAGCCGTATGCAAAAGCATATTATATTCATGAACACAAACACCGTTTTCTAATTAAACATATGATTTTCCAGAGAGTTTCCCACACACACACACACACACACACACACATGAACGCACACTTTGCTTTGAGCTCAGCGATTGTACCGAACAGTGAAGACTAAAACATCGCAGTCATTATCATCACCATTTAATCCCTTAAACCGGCCTTAAAGTCACAACGCTACATGATTATTGAAATATTAATACAGAAATCCAATTTATCGCTATATTTTTATTAGCTTTAAATGTGAAACTAATTAAATTTATACTATTCAAATGTCAACCAATAAATCACTCCTAATGGACAAAATAAAACTTTGTCCCTTTTTACGACTTTGCTCGTGTCCTTTTTTTTTTTTTTCCCCCCCTTAAATTACTTTTGGAGTACAAAATATTAGTTCTCATTTATATTAGTGCCGGATACAAATTTTATTTCTATCGCTCACAGGAGCGCTGACGCGTGAAATTGTGAAAAAAAAAAAAAAAAAAAAGTTTAAAAAAAAAATTTAATAAAAGTTTTTTCTATCAGGTTTTTATTATTATTATTATTATTATTATTATTATTATTATTATTATTATTTTAATAATATTTTAAAAACTCGGCTCCTTTCATTTGAATGACACGAAAGGACCTGAGTTTCACAAAGTGGAAGTAAAATAAATCAATCGTTTTCTGCAATTGCCTTCTATGGACGTTTGTGGGAGGGGCCAAACGTCCATGTGCCGTGAATGCACCGATGCACTGATGAACGCAAATGATGACAGCAAGAACTTTCGCAGATGTCTCAGAACACTCACAGTATTTTATTCCTCGCTTACGGTTCTTATTGATGTTGAGTTCCGGGTAGTTGCTGTTGTTGTTGCACGGCGCAGTGATGGATGCAGTGGTCCAAAGCTGACTGTGTCTCAAATGATTTATTTAGAGATGTCCAGCCCTGGATATTGCATTACTCATGCAAAGTATGTTTGTGTGCAGATCTTTGTGAGTGCTAATGTGTGTGTGTGTGTGTGTGTGTGTGTGTGTGTGTGAGAGAGAGACATAATGCATGTCTGTAAATGCTTAATGGTTTGAATTCACTCTCATTAATTCAGGACATCAGACCCTACTTCATTTGTCTTCTCTGTTGTTTCCCCAAAGCCGCATATTGTTACTTATTTTGCATAATTTTATATCACATCAGCTCCATGACTCTGACAATCAGGAACTTTCATTTCAACCATATTTTCCTCCTTCTTTTTTCAGGCAGGTTTAAGTAGGATTTTCTTGTTTAAGTATGTTTTTTTGTTGTTGTTGTTGTTGCTTCTTTTTTTAAATCATTAACCTGTAGCCTCACGTCTTTACGCTGTTACGCTCATAAAGTTTTATAAACATGGACGTGCGCGCAAATGATTATGGAAGCGCCTCCGCATCTTCCCGCCATGCTAACGCTACGCTGCTAACGCTACGCTATTACCTGTAACATAATACAGTATTGCGAAAAAAAGGAAAGAAAAAAAATCAGTCATACGTGGGAATGAAATCCTCTTTAACAATCATTAATCGTTTCTTTAACAGCAGTGAAACAGCGACGGAAATGAAAGACTGCTAGCTTCGTCTGCGTTTAAAACTTTTTCCACGATCCAAGTCAGACTCTAACCTTGCACATGATTGGTCCAAATCACTGAGCTTTATTTATTTATTTATTTGTTTGTTTGTTTATTTATTTTTAAAGCCCTGCTTAAGACTTTTATAAGAGATGCTTACACGTAACAGGTGAACACCGTTGTTCTTACAACAGACCAGTAACAGAGTGTGTGTTTACGTGGCAGCATGTTCACTGCTATAGCTGTATAACTGTGACGCGCTGAATTCATTTTTGCATCCATTGTTTGACTCAGCGCACTCTGACATTTCGAGAAAAAAAAAAACAAAAAAAAAACAGGACATTGTCTATTTTTTTTTTTTTTTTTTACAGGCTTCGACTTTGCCAGCTGGCCCTGAATCACACAGTTCAATAAAAGCTGTCATCAGGGTCTCTCACTGAATTATCATGTAGCGTGGCCTTGTGCTGATACACTCCGCCTGGGGAAAGGGTTTTCATTCATTCATTCATTCATTCATTCATTTATTTCTTTTTTGGACTGTCATTGTGGTCAATTCAACTCAGGCAAGGGACCAATTCTGCTCCAACACACAAGTGGAAGATCTGTCATTTTGAGCCACATGGTAAATGTGTTTCACATCATATGGCGCTTTGCACAAGTATTGGATGCAACGCTGTATATTAATTGTGTAATGTAGTGCCTATGTCTGTTTACCGCTCCAAATATATCTGCATGGTCTCTCCAACATCTCAGCAACATCAATCCAGTTCATTAGCTAGAGATTAGCTAGAGGACTGTTTTTATTATTATTATTATTATTATTTTTATTATTTCAGATTAACGTAAGACACTAAAGAATGACTTGGATGAATTTCTCATTTTTAAGACTTTGGGTTGAGCTGGTGCATACGCTCATGGCCGTTTTAAACAAATTTTATTTTCTAAAACAATACACAGGGTTAGTCTTCAAAGTAGTCGCCGTTAGATTCGATGACTTTCTGCTGTGAACAGTGAATAAAGAAGGGAAATGAAGCCTCGGTAGATCTTTGACTGTTTTTTGAAGCGTTGGCCAGAGATGTTTCAGTGGCCTGAACGAGTGGAAATCTGATGGCGCTGTGACCGGTGAGCCGGCTGGATGCGGTAAAACTTCCCATCCACGGCTTAAAATCATGTCTTTTGTTGCTTTTGCAACGTGTGGTCTTCACGTGGCGTCGTCATGAAGGAGGACGACTTTCTTTTGTGAGCGGCTGCTGGATGATCGTACTGTAGTTCATCGATTTGTTTACACTTAATTTGATCAGTGTAACGTTCAGCGTTTGACGGTGCCTCCAGGACGGAGCAGCTGGTAATAAAGCTGTAATGCTCCTGTAATGCAGGTGTGAAGGCGTTGAGTGATGTTTCTCTCTGAAAGTGCATGTGGAACCACCGACCAGCTTTCAGAATCTTTCCCATTCAGACACCTCAGAACAGTAGAATGATCCATAATCAAACGTCTCGCGGCTCTCTCGCATCTTCGTCCAACAGCTTGTGCAGCTCCTCGTGTTCCGTCTCCTTTGGTCTACAACTTTTTTGGCTTATTGTCGAGCTCCAATTCAACTTTTCAAAACACTGAACCAGTTCTTGGTCGCAGAAATTGATTGATTGAAGCTTCGCCATAAACTTTGCTATTTCCGTCTCTCTTGCTTCCGTTGAGGTTTTTCCGCTTTTGAATAAGAATAGAACTCAGTGACGAGTATGAATCTTGCTGGGCTCCAGGCTCGATTCATAGACGACCTAAAACACCTCATGGCCATGAAGGTATGCAGCACATTGCATTAATATCATTAATATTAATAATATCTGTGTTCTTGTGTCTTTCTGGTTGCAGGCGATAAATGATTCTATTTGCATTGGCTCCACCCACTA
Organism: Synodontis membranacea; assembly: GCA_025674565.1. NCBI lineage: Eukaryota > Metazoa > Chordata > Actinopteri > Siluriformes > Mochokidae > Synodontis > Synodontis membranacea. Next base: position 6,252,659 of record JAOVYU010000063.1, on the reverse strand, counting down.
TTTTACACGTCTAGGCGAACTGACGCGCTCTTATCCATGTTCAAGACTGTGCATATATTACATATAACTCAGGTATGTTTGGTGTCATCAGTATTCAATTTAGCTCTAACGCTTTCATTTGTATTCGGAGGTAATTGTCAGTCTCGGGATTCTTCTGTCTTCTTGCTCCAGTGGATGGAGAATTAGTGTCGGTCACGGTGAAAGCATCTCAGTGTAAAGCTGGCAGGAATCCTCCAGGTGCTGAGAATTCTCAGCTGGTAAAAATGAATGACCGACTGTCTTTCTCTCTCTCTCTCTCTCTCTCTCTCTCTCTCTCTCTCTCGATCCTGCGTTCCTGCTTTTTCTGTCCATCTTCCTGAAATAAAAAATAAAAAAAAAAGATACCACCAAGTCTTGCAATCCATCGCCGCGTCATCGGTTGAATCGTGTAACAGCCTGAAGAGACATATTTTCGCGGATGACAGAAACAGAACTACAAAATGATAGCTGCAGGAACATATAGCCAGTATTTGTTTCCGTTTCCCAAAGGTCGTTATCAGCTGTGATGTATTTACGGCTCCTGATGAATGTCCGAGAGCTGCTATCAATGTGTAGGTGTGTAAAAGAAGAAGAAAAAAAAAACAAAGAGAGAGAGAGAGAGAGAAGACAAGACTTCATATGCCTTATGGGAACACTGCGGTGCACAATAGCCATATGGAGGACCAACACATCACCGAATTACTGTAATGAACAGACAAAACAAAAGCCCTTACAAGGTCCCAGTCCCCGGACAGCTGCTCCGGAGACGTTCCGAATGTGATTCGACACTTTTTTTTTTTTTTATCCCTCTGCATTGCAGTACGCGCATTAAAAAAAAAAAAAATCAACACTTTGGCCTCTGGGCTGTATAACTATTAAAAAGTTAACTTAAATAACACCGAATGCATAGAAAGTACAGTATGTCGGGAGGTGTGATTATGTGATATGAAAAAATCGGACTCAGTGTAACCGTAGCAACACTCGTACCAGTCCTACCTCGGATCCCGCAGTAGCTAAATATCTAACCTGGCTTTCTAGCTAGATTCGATTTATTATTATCATTAGTGGACATGAGCTAAAGATCTGATGGCGAGGAGAATGGATGGTCGGGAGAATTTTATTTCAACCTGCACAGATGAAAGTACGTCTTAAAAGCATTGCTTTCAGTATGATTCACAAGAAGGAGGTTGGGGAGGAAAAAAAAAAAAAAACACACACACACACACACACACACACAACCCTTGTAACTTCCAAGCCTGTATAAGACACAGATACAGTAGACACGGCTGAAAGGTCAGCTCACGGGCGGACCGTTTGTTGGGTTCTTGCTTTTGTTGGTCACAGCAAGACGACAAGCTTCACGATAAATTACGGCAAATCCATAACGACGTTTGTGTCTTCCTCTGTCGTAAAATTCAAAGCCAGATAGATTTTTTTTTTTTTCCGAGATAAGCCTTGCATACCTTCTCCAGGATCGCTCTGAAATATTTATGCTCCATTTACGATTATGTTCCCAGGTTCCCTTCAAATAAAGTGTTTCTGAATCCTTATTAATAAGCTAAAAAAAAAAAAAAAACGCCTCTGCGGTATTTCCGCTCCTCACGACTCGTCCATGCGGTCCACCAAAGGACGTTCTCCGCAGAGTCTGAGAACAAACCGGATCAACCCAATTATCCCACCTTTCCCTGGGTGTCATAAATGATTAATCTAGCCAAGTAACCATAGCTCCTTTCTTCACTCTCGTTCTTCACTCTCGTTCGCAGGAACACAACGCCACACACACACACACATTTCCGTCCTGGCAGAATGACAGTCAGGACAGCTTGACCTCGGTTTTGTCATGCTTTTTTTTTTACTATTCTTGCTAGCGGGTTCATCCGTGGACCGGAGGGAACACTTACATCATTCAGTTTCCCGGGAGATAATAAAGCGTTGGAGCGGGAAGCGAAAGGAAAGGAAGCATTTCTGTTCCGTTCGTAAATGCAAAGTGAAACGAGGGTTTTAAGTAGAAGAATCTTTATGTACCCAATAAATCCTTAAAGTACCCTGGAAGAACTGAGCGTCCCAAGATAAACGCTAAACGTCGGACAGGTTCTAGACATTAAGAAGGGGAAAAACAGACGGGCAAATGATTTTGGAGTTTGTACCACACACGCTTATCCAGTTAATAAATACACTGCTAGAAATAAAGGGTTCTTTAAGGGTTCTTCCATTAACCAAAGGTTACAAGAACAGATTTTTTTTTTTGTAGACCTTCTAACGAACTACAATCTTAAAGGTTACTTTCAGAGAACCCTTGAAAGAACGAACCCTTAGATGTTCTAGCATCCGATAAGAAAGCGTTGCCTATTAGAACGGGCTCCAGTTAGAACCCTTTAGAAGGCAAGCAACCGTTAATTGTCCAGTGAAGAACTTTTCTTTTTCTAAGCGTGACCATAGAGACTTCAGTTTTATGTTCAATTTGAAACACCTGGATGTTATATGGGTTCTTTAAGGGTTCATTGGGTAATCAAGGGCTCTTAGCCTACATTGGACCTTCTTACAAGCGACACTCTTTGGTCCTTTGCTTGTCCTTCTAGGGAAACCCTAAAAGTATGATCCCTTCCCCTTTACTTGAAGAACCCTTTTCGATTACAGTGTACAAATTTCCAAGCAGCTAAATGAAGGTTTCTTAGCTGGTTCTCTGAGAGAACGCTTAGAATAGGTTCGATGTCGAGCCCAGCAAGGAAGTGTTTCCCATTTGAACGGGTTTCAAATAAAAGAAGGATTCCATTAAACCCCTTAAGAAGTCCAATTACAAGTTCTTAGCATCCCAGGGACCGAAACTTTTATGACACTTTGATGAGCATTCTGTCGATGAGTTCCACAGAGAACCTTGAGGTATCCCTCCTGAGGGAGAAGCAAACAGCCCTTAATGGTATTGCATTTGCTAAGACTCTAACGCTGCTATTGCACTCTTAATCTTATAAGTCGTTTGTTGCGGTAATGACAATGTGTACATTTTACGCCTTGGTTTTCAGCTCCTTTGCGCACTTTTAGATTTGTTAAAGGCTTGTGGAAGCGACAATTCCAAAACCATCCGCACGGGTCCACCCCAGTTCCTTTCTAATTAGCACGTTATTGGCGCATTATTAAACTAATGGCGCGTTCTAACGCCAGTTCCTGCTGGAAAACGGGTAATAGATGGAGAAATGTGACATGGCTGATTTCGCCTTTTGCCGATCGGAGACCCCGGAGCGTTTGAAGTGTGTGTTTAGTATGCGGCGTGGACGACGCGGCTGCACTCATCACCTCGGCGCCGATCCTGCTCGGCTCTCGAGGGATTTAACGAGTGGCTGAGAGTCGGCATTCGAGAATGAAAGAAGGGAGAGGAGAAGAGACAGATAGATGGACGGATGAGATGAAGGGGAAAGCGAGGACCGGGGGAAAGGAGAAGATGAAAAACAGAGAGACTGATGGAGAAGGGAGGGGGGGGGGGGGGAGCTGATGGCTCTGAATGCCTGACTGAGAGTCGGAGGAATGGACTGGAATAATGAAGATGATGATGAAGATCAAGATTATGATGAGGCCAATGTTTTATTCAGACAGAAGTTTGATGCACAAAAAAATTCTTATGCCCTACCAGGAAATGGTTGTAATCCATGCTGGTAGGTAATCAATTACATGGAATAGTACACATTTCAAGTTTCACAAAACAGAAACAGCTCGTCATTGTGCGCTCGGGATTTCCCTCACGACTATAAGTGATAATTACGATGTCAATATCCCAGGTACATTTAGTATTGACTATTCCCTTGCTATATTAGTATGATACGGACACCAAGTTCACTTTGTTTACCAACCTATTTAGTTAAGTAGCTAATAAACCGGCCAGATAAAAAAAAAATAATAAAATAAAATAACTCACAGCACTTGCTTTAATTCCTCCAAACAGCACTCGGGGTGTGGATTTAGATAAGCGTTTTATAATTATTTTACAGCGATATCTCTAATTACAAGTTAATTAGGAGGAGATATAAACGTGCAGAGGACCTGATGGAACGACCGAAGTGCTTTGATGGTTTTTCGGTTGTTGTTCTGCCTTTAAAACTTAAAGCGAAGGAATTGTTAGATCGGTTTTTGTTGTTGTTGCTGTTCTCTTTTTTTCCTTGAAAGTTTGCGAGTCTTAGGAATGATCAAAACAAAGTAACGCTATGTGACAGCTAATGAGAAGATGAAAGGTCATACCTCGGCGGCGCCCCTCAGGGCTGAGTTTCGGATGCTTCCAGAAGGCGCGTCTGTAACTAAAGATAAAGCCTGGCGAGCATCTCGACGGCTTCTACGCTGCCTTCAGGGGCACGTTTATTATGACGCTATATAAAACACATTACCATGAAGATTAACATGTGGCGTGGGGATTGTCGTGCTGTAATACCTTTAAATGTCAACCTAAGTCACTGGAAGCGAGCACAGGTTCGTTGGATCGCAAATGAATGGAGTTGTTGTGGTCATTAACGGCGAGACAGCTTGTGCAAATTTGCACATTTGCTCTTGTTTTTTGGAGTTTTTGAGACTTCTGTAAAGTTTCTTTGTACTAACGCCTAATGTTAAAAGTGTTAGAGAAATAAAATAAAATGTACAAAATTTTTAAAAATCTTTACAATGTATTAAAGAAGCACTTAATGAGTAAACAAGGCCTGTGATCGGTGGACACACACGTTGCGTGTGGAAGTAGGCGGGTTTTGGCCAGGTTTTATTCGCTTTGTGGTTCCTTGCGACGTGATCTTCTTTATGCTAGATAATCCGATCCTAAACAAGTTTGAGTTTACAGTCTGGAGCTTCGGTGAGTGGAAACATCTGGGCTTGTTGTCAAATCGTCAAGAGTCCAACCCGGATGGATCAGTAATCCGAGCGGGGCCCTGGAACAAGGAACTCAGGAAATCAACAGGATCAGTATTACAATATATTAAAATATAACTACATTTATCCTTTACCCAGCCCATTCTAAGTGATGTGAGGGTGCGCTAATGGGTGAGTCACAAAACATTAGCAACAATATACTCCTGTTTATGTCGAAATGTGTGTAGGAAAGTGTGTATTTCCTGAAATAAGAGAGAAGTGTGACTGAAGCCTAAGAGAGACTGCGAGAGAAACAGATGGCTTAAATCCAGTCTGTGATATTGAGCAGGGTCACCTTGTACGGCTAATGGCTTTATTTTCGGAGAGAGACAGACAGACAGAGAGAGAGAGAGAGAGAGCGAGAGAGAGAGAGAGAGAGAAAGAGAGAGTAAAATGTTGCAGAAATTTCTGGCTGTTAATTGATGAAATCAGCATGTAGAAGACAGACGACTCATTAAATCAGGCCGCATAAGGAGATTGTAGAGGTGTGTGTGTGTGTGTGTGTGTGTGTGTATGTGTGTGTGTGTGTGTCTCTGACATCTGCAGGACGGAGAAGTCGAATGTGAAAGGTCATGCCCATGACGCTGATGACTCAAAGAGAGCAACAGGAAAAGTATGTCGAGGTTTCAAAAGGACAACAGCGACCTTTACACCGGAATAATCTCAGGCCTCGGTCCGGCGTTTATTCACATCGGATCTTCCGTTTAAAGAAAAACACTGGCATTTAAATGTGAGGAGCGTCACGTTTCAGTTTGTGCGTTTGCAGTGGGCGAAACCTTCTGTTCAAGCATGACTGGCATTTGAGCGGATAATCTCGGCTTTACCGCAGCCTGACATTACGTTTAAGACCCAGGAGCCGGAATGCAGGGGGCCAATCTCGCTTTGCGAAGGAACGATGCTTTTTTCTTTTTAATAACAAAGATGCAATGTTGTGTTATTACCATGCCGTCTAATATGAGTTTTAGGGTTTTATCATGATATTAGATTGCGTTCTTTATTAAGACAGTCTCCTATTAAATTAGCATTTACTATTTGGCTTATTTTTTTACTGGCACGTTACTTTTACGTCACTTAAATCGCTGGACACTTATTCTATTTTTGCACATCAGTTCTACAGAGCGAAGTGGGCATGGTCAATCATCAAAACAAAGACGGAGAAAGGAGGCGGGGACGTAGCAGGTTATGAATGATTGTTTTCACCTGTGTGTAGTCGTAGGGCTGCTTTGCCCTTCAGTAGGAACTGTGACCTAGACGGAGACGCAAGAAAGCTCAACAGCATCTGTACTTTCTGCGGAGGCTGAGGAAAGCCCATCTCCCACCACCTTCTTCAGAGGGACGATCGAGAGCCTCCTGAGCAGCTGTATGACTGTCTGGAATTTGGAAATTGCTCTGTAACAGATCACAAGACCCTGCAACGGATAGTGAGAACAGCCAGCAGCATTGTGGACGACCCCACGCACCCCTCATACAAACTCTTCACCCTCCTGCCATCTGGAAAGAGGTACCGAAGCATTCCGGCCCTCACTACCAGACTCTGTAATAGTTCCTACCCTCAAGCCCCTGTAAATGTGATATTTTAATACTCAGGGACTGGACTGAGACACACACACACACACACACACACACATCTCTCTTCGCACTACCGACTTGTTTTGCTGCTACATATCAGTTGCTGCTCTTGTCTGTATTGTCTTTTCTTGTCTCTATCGTCTCATGTTGTTTTCTGACCTACTTGTTGTTTTAGCACAAGTCTGCACACGTGCACTTTATCTAGTCTTTTGTGTTTATGTAGCATACGTGTTTATTTTCCGTATTTGTCCCAGTCTTTCGTGTACTGTAGCACCCTGGTCCTGGGGAATGTTGTTTCATTTCACTATGTACCGTATCACATGCATATTGTTGAAATGACAATAAAGCTCACTTGGCTTGACTTGGCTTGACTTGACCTGACACAAACGCGCACACGCGCACACACACACACACACTGAGACTGAATTCGCACTCGATTCTTATACACTGTTCCAAAGGTAAAGGTTACATTTAGAGGCGGACCAAATGTTACGTAAAATCAAACAAAGTCCAAGCACATCTGTTTGAATGTGTACAAATCAGGCATCGAAAGGAAACTTTCCCAATAGTTTCCAGGACAAATGTGAACACGGTTCACCTGGTAGAAAGCCAGTTCACTGAAGGGGAAAGGACGCGGGATTCGAAAGAGGCGTTTGATTCCTTTCACGTCACGTCGCTTTTATGTGGGTCACCTTTTTGAGCGGTGAATTCGCGTCGAAGTCGTCTCGTGAGTTAATAGAACACAAGAAGAAGGCAGAACTGTGTATGTTTGGTTAAAGACGTAATGGCCATATATTTAAAAAAAAAATATA
>JAOVYU010000063.1:6149547-6161081 GCA_025674565.1 Synodontis membranacea | reverse complement strand
CTCATCACCCTCCTCCTCTCCTTCTCATGGTCCTCATCCTCATCACCCTCCTCCTCTCCTTCTCATGGTCCTCATCCTCATCACCATCCTCCTCTCCTTCTCATCATCCTCACCATAATCTTCACTATCACCCGTATCATCTTCACCATCATCTGACTTTTCATCATCATACACATCACTATCACCCACATCATCATCACCATCATCATCCTCCTTCTCATTGTCCTCACCATAATCTTCACCATCACCCGTAACATCTTCACTGTCACCATCATCCTCATTATTGTCTCTCATCATCCTTATCACCATCACCCTCTTCATCTTCACCATCATCACCATCATCTGACTTTTCATCATTATACTCATCACTACCACCATCATCATCCTCCTTCTCATCATCCTCACCATAATCTTCACCATCAGCCTCATCATATTCATCATCATCATCTTCACCATCAGCCTCATCATCTTCACCATCACCCTCAGTATCTTCACCATCACCTTCATCATGTTCCTTCTCATCAGCGTAATCCTCATCATTTCATGTCCTTTCTCTTTTTTCAGGTAAATGTTGAGGACCCTGTCACCATGTTGCCCAAATCCAGAAGAGCTCTCACGATTCAGGAGATTGCCGCACTCGCCAGATCCTCACTTCATGGTACACACATACACACACACACACACACATCCTCCTGTACAGTTCTGTATTTATTCCTCTAATATATGTGTGTTTGTGTGTGTGTGTATGTGTGCACATGCACACAGGTATCTCTCAGGTGGTGAAGGATCATGTGACGAAGCCGACGGCGATGGCGCAAGGACGCGTCGCTCACTTGATCGAGTGGAAAGGATGGTGCAAACCCACAGACGCTCCCAATGCCCTTGAGTCTGACTTTAACTCCTACTCAGATCTGTCCGAGGGCGAGCAGGAGGCTCGCTTTGCCGCTGGTCAGTGTGTGTGTGTGTGTGTGTGGGTGTGTGTCTAAGTGTCACAGCTAACAGCCGTATTTGTGTTAACATATTACCAAAAGTCTCTCTGTGGTCAAAATGAACTAGCGCATGTAATGAAACACAAATTTAAAATCCAGTCGAGCTAGCTTACTAACTTATTTCTAGTAACTAGCGTGTTTAGCGTGCTGCAGTTGGTGCCTCTCGGTTTGTGTTACAATATTACACAGTTGTTCTACATTAAAAAAAATTAGACAAAACATTGACTAGCAAGCTCAGATTTTTACCTCAGGAGCACAAGCAGTGTTTAAAAGTAAAGTACTCTGTAACCGAGCAGCTTTGTCCTGAAAGTTATGAATATTTTTTAAATAAAGTTCAGGAACTGTACAGTATCATTACTATGAGTGAGTGTGTGTGTATGAAAAATCAGTTTAGAGGTGTGTGTATGTGTGAGTATGATATCACCTGCAGGATGCGGACTGTCCGCCAACATCCTCACACACACACACACACACACACACACACACACACACACACCACTCCTGGGAAAAATGCCAGTCTCCAATAGAAAAGGCTGCAGTGTGTGTGTGTGTGTGTGTGTGTGTGTGATGAATGTGCCAAATTGATCTTCACAGTACAGAGCAGATTGAGGGGCGGAGGGGGGGGGGGGCTGTTGCAGTCTGATTGGTCGAATAAACAGTTGCAGGAAATTGATCCAAACTTGCTGAATCATACAGCCAATCACACGTCAGCGTATATTTGTGTGTGTGTGTGTGTGTGTGTGCGTCTAAGTGCAAACTCATGATTTTGTGTATGCGACAGCGAGGTCACGTTGGTAGAGGACACTCATATGTGATGTCACCAGAATGCGTCATCGTGCTGTCAGTCAAACACCAGAGTGCGTCGCGCGCCATAAAATTAGACCGTCTCCATGACAATGTCACGCCCTCTACTGGAGTGTACTATTAAAATGTTGGTGTGTGTGTGTGTGTGTGTGTACAGAGTATAAGTATGTTATGGACTTGTGCTGTTTGTTTAGTATACATACCTGAGTGTGTGTCTGATGGTGTGTGTGTGTGTGTGTGTGTGTGTGTGTGTGTGTGTGTGTGTGTGTGCGCGTGCGTGTGTTTTTCAGGTGTGGCGGAACAGTTTGCTATAGCAGAGGCAAAACTTCGCGCCTGGTCTTCAGTAGACGGAGATGAGTCGAACGATGATTCGTACGATGAGGACTTTCAGTCTGCTAACGAGCCCACCACACAGAGTACAGGTACACACACACACACACACACACACACACACACACACCACCTGACCCTGCCCTGTTGCAGTAAAAATATGTAAAAAGAAAGGAGAGATGTAAACTTCTTAAAGGGACAGTATCCTATTTCCAAGCTGAAAAAAATTATTAGGGATGAATTAAAAAACAAAAACAAACAAACAAAAAAAGAATAATAAATAAAAAAAAAATAGATCACATTCCACTGAGCAGAAACAATGAATTACATTCTTTAAAATAAAAAAAAGAAAGAAAGAAATTCTAATAGTAATAGTAATGATAATGACTTGGTATTCCTAAAATACTAAAAACCTCTTAAAATATCTAGATACAAAAGTACTGCAAAATTAGACTCGCTGTTTCTCTACGCATACTTTAGTATACGAGGTGCAGCTATTAATTTTTTATAATTTTTAATGAAGAAAACTTACGTTCTCACATTCCCACCGCTGCATTTTGCTCTTGCACTGATCGAAGCAGTGCAGTAGGTCTTCTTTTGTTAGTTATCTCAGAAGCTCTGGCATTTTCTTCTTCACTTCTGGAACTGACTCAAAGCAAGTTCCCTTGAGCGCAGGACATGACTGTAGGGAAGATTTGCTTTGTCGAGCTTTCTTCGTCCGGAGACCCACGTGTTCTCCAGTGCATTGACTGATGCTTTGCCTCAGAACCGTACTGACCTGGACTGCTCAGTCTTGTTATTTAATAGCCGCACCTTGTACAGAAAAAAAGAGTTCTTCACAAAGCCCTTTACTGACATTATTATTATTATTATTATTATTATTATTACTCCATTTTTTACTTCCTAACTGCTCTCCAGGCTCCGCAGTCTGTGTCTCTGGTAAGGTTTAGCCCATGATTGCACTTTTCCATTCACGTGGTCGAGGTAAATATGTGAATATGTGGGTTATACAACCCGGATCACAGTGCTGGAAATGTAAAATAAAAGATTTGAAGCTTCTGTAAAGGACGAGGGGAGGAGAATGACGTAGTGAGCGAGTGTTCTAGTGGTTCTGGCGTGACCCTGGTCTCACGCTGACTCGGACCTGAATCAGGACACGTCGCTCTGTCCCAGTGCCCTACTTTCATTCAGAGATAATTTCAAAGCGCACCAGGCGAAAATAATTACAGCCGTAATAATAATAACAATAATGATAATGATAATAAGAATAAAAGCACTATATTACTGACTCTCTTTTGTCCGAAGTCCAGTTCCTTGGTTTGAAGTGTGATTCTTTTTTTTTTTTTTTTTTTTGACAGCAGCATTTGACTCATGGCACATTAACTCTCTCTCTCTCTCTCTCTCTCTCTCTCTCTCTCTCTCTCTCTGTCCATTTTGCTCCATGGTGTAATTTGATATCACAGCTTCATTTCTCCTGCAAGTTTAATGTGCAGACAAAGAGAAGAAGAGATGATGGGAGAGAAAAAATAAAAGAGAGGTGGAGCTGTAAAGACGGAGAGAAGCGTAAAAATGTTACATCAGTGACACATTATGTTTAAAGAAAACAGATTTTAACACATTATATATATATATATACATACATACAATTATAATCAAAAGTGAATATTCTCAACTAATTAATAAAAAGAATAATTATAGTTTATTATTAATAATAATAATAATAATAATAATAATGATTAACGATCATCTTGGACATCATTACATCCACATTCGGTTCGATATATATTCTAAATCCAGTTAATATCATTGTTATTATTATAATATTATAATCATATCATTTGAAGTGTGAACGGGGTTTAGATATTGTTTGAAATTCGGATGTTTATTCCTTAAACTTAAATTTCATACTTTAACCCTCATTAGTTTAAATTATCTTAACTTATTACAATGATTAAAAATATATCTATTTTTTATTAAAAGATTTGTGAGCAAAAAGAAATATGCCAAATATGTGGACGTTCGATGCTTTTTTTCCCCTTTTGTTGTATTGGTTGTTAAAAAAAAAAAAAAAAAAGGTATCGCACACGCTCACGCCGTGTCGTCTTTCCGCAGATCTCTCTTCGTACCCTCATTACCTGCGCGACCTCATACACACTCGTGTCTGCGAGGCTCGGCTGCGTGAGGCTGAAAGCGGCGTCGCTGTTGACCTTTCACCTCCGGCGGGGTTACCAGGGTCGCCGCCGGACACACTGGGGTCCAGCACGTGCAGCCTGGACGAGACACACCCACTGCTGCGTGACCTCAGTTGCTGCGGCGACGACCTGACTGCTAAGATCCTGGGCGCTCTGCATGGCAGGGAGGACCTCCTGCTTTTGGCACGCCTCCAGCGGGTGGGGCAGAGGCGAGGCCATTCGTTCTCTGAGACCTTTGAAGACGACGATGCGCCTTGCAAGGACTGCAGGGGCGGAACTTGGTGCATGGCGGAATATTCCGCACGGAGGAAAGTTTCTGACGTCGCTTCGTCCGGCGTGGTGTCGCTCGACGAGGAAGACGAAGAGGAGGAAAGACGGCAGTGAGCGTCCGCCATTCTGTTTCGGTCACACCCCCCCCAGTTCCTGTTTGGAACGTTTGATTTGGCATGTTCGTTTTAGACTCTGTCCCTCGTATTTGCGCACACACAGTTGTCTGTTGTGGACTATTATCTTTTTTCTTCAACAGCGTCTCAACAATCTTTTCCGCAGCGCGGTGGAGAGGAAGATGTTGAACTTTACCTGGAGGTCACGCATCTCTAAAAACATTCGCAAGAAAAACACGTCTGAAACGAACAACGGGACAAAGACGTCGTAAAAAAAAAAAAAAGAAAGAAAGAAAAAAGACGGAGGAACGAAAGACTGAAAGCTCTCTTCTGCATGTGTCGCAAGTTGAATGCTCGAACGCTCGGATTTGCACCGTCCAGTCTCTTTTTGCACGGTTCTAGTGAATTTTGGCTGTCCTGTTTAGCTCCACTCTTTTTCTCAAGGTCTCAGGCCCCATTGCATTCTGGGTCCTGGTTGTGCATCCTTTGGGCATGGCTGCTTGCTACAAAAACTCTTCATGTTAATCTGCCAAACTGACCGCCGTCACAATCAGCACCGAGAAAATGCTGGAATGTTGAATGTTTGTACCGTGACGGCAAAATGTACTTCAAAACCAAGCATTAAAAAAAAAAAAAAACTAGATTTGTTTTTTCTGAATTAGTTTTGTAATCACTTATTATTATTATTATTATTATTATTATTATTAGAATCACAGTATTTTTGTTTGCTTTTTTTGTTTGTTTTAAAAAATCTACATGCGATGTGAAGAACAGAAAAGTGTTGTATCCGCCTGAGGATTTGTGTCGAGGACGTTTCAGGGTTTGTGGGAAAGTCATTCTATTTTTGTAAGTGTGATTTTTCGCGGCGCGTCTGTGAGCGTGTAATGCGTCAGAGACTCTCTCCTCTCTCTCTTTCTTTGCGACGGAGAAAAAAAAAATCCTCAACATGTTTCTTTAATTGTGTCCTTCAGCTTTATTTCTTTTGAGAGGAACAGCATGACCATGCTCGATGTACCCTCTCTGAGAACCATCTCATTTTTCTCTTTATCCTCCGTAAATGTCAAGTACTGTTTGTTTCTCTCTCTCACACACACACACACACACACACACACACACACACAGTGGCTAATTCTGTTTGCTGACGCTCTGTCGTTACCGTGGCAATCCTTCAGCCTACGTTATCAGGCCTGTCAGTCTGCCTTTTGGTGAAATCTGATTGGCTCTGTGGGATGGATGAAATCCCGCCCACCTGTTCACCTGTTGCTTTAAAAATGACAGGCGAGTGTGTGCGCACGTTGGACACTAACCCCACCTGTTCGTATATTTGTGTGTGTGTGTGTGTGTGTGTGTCCGTGCGTGTGCGTGGGGCAGTCTTTATAACTATCTACAAGAACACATCATCACTCACACGTTTCAGATTTCTCCTTGAAGTCCATGTATATAGTCGAGTGCAAAAGTTTGTGCGCCCTTGGAATAAAAAAAGGGGGAAATTGAATACAGCGACCTTTGCACCTGCATTGAAACTGTTGTTTTTTTTTTTTTTTTTGCTCTGTAGATAGATGATGAAATAGACCGTTTACTTTTCAGAAGCCTTTAACCTCGTTTGGGGGGAAGAAAAAAACTTTTGCACCCAACACTGTTGTAGAATAATGAGAGAGTTGTTTAGAGTGCAGTACTGTTCATGCTCACTACTGTAATACTGTGAACATGTATTTAGCTCTTAGATCTGTGCTCTTAGCTCTAGCTCCACACCTATAATAATAAGTATAACTATAAAACTACCCTGTGTGTGTGTGTGTGTGTGTGTGTGTGTGTGTTGGGTATCGCGCAGGGCTTTTTGGCACCTCAGGAGATTTTACCGCACCGTGCCTTTAACGCCAAGCGTGCCATCGACTACACATCATTCAGTCACATTCATGTCAGAGTTTATAAGATAGATGATTATTTTATTCCATTTGTCAGGCTTCTCTCTCTCTCTCTCTCTCTCTCTCTCTCTCTCTCTCTCTCTCTCTGTTGTATCTAAAAAGTCTTTGTGCATCTCTCTCTCTCTCTCTCTCTCTCTCTCTGTGTTTCTTTCAGTCTCTTTGTCTATTTCTATCTCTCTTTGTCTGTGTGTCTCTCTCCTTTCTTTCTCTCTGTTCATCCATGTCTCTTTGTTTTTTTCACCTTTTCAGAATTTTTCAGTTTTGTAGGCGGGGCATCAAGCTCTCCTGTGATTGGTGGTCTTTTCTGTCTTTCATAGTGATTGATTCAGTCTTTGGTAGTTACACCACGTCACGAGTGGCCTCGTTACACACAAGTGGGTCGGCATTGAGCGCGCGTGTGTGTGTGTGTGTGTGTGTGTGTGTGTGATGGTGGAGTTGTGTCCAAAATATCCATCCAGCGTGACAGAATGAGAGATACAGGAAAAAAAGAAAGTAACATCTCAACACACGAGTCTTAAATGCTCACACACACTATTAATTAAGACGTCCTTTGATCCTCTAAGGTCTTAGCCCCGTGCCACACACACACATACAAACACACACACACACACACTATGAAAGAAGTGCAAAGCTTCAACTGTATCAGGACTAAAGTGATGACTAACAAACTCTCGCCTTTGTTTTTTTTTCTATTCTTTTACTCAATTGTTTATTTTTCATGAAGTATTTGAATGCTGGCTGTTTTGAAATATAATGACTTTCTTTCTTGCATCTGCCTTGTTTTAAAATTATCAATAAAATGATCAATGTTATTTGCAAAAAAAACCCACAAAAATGTCAGTGTCGGTACATTTAGACAAAATCCCTGATGCTCCCTGAGTCCCAATTCATGAGCGACATTAAGGGAAGCTGGTATGCGATAATAAGAGAGGGTTGTGTGTGTCCCAATCCATAACTGCCAGTAAGGGAAGGTCATGCCACAATTCAGTTTTTGTCCAACAAATAATGGTGAGAAACGAAACCAATCAAGTCAGTGATGCAGAATAAAGGAAGGTCATGTCCCAAATAGTGACTGATGGATGAGGAAGGGGTAGTGTACAAAGGGAGGGCTGTGTCCCAATTAGTGGCTGAGATAAAGAGAGGGCCGTGTTTTAATTATTGATCCTTAGTGTCCCAATTTTTGTCCGGCGGGAAATGAACAGTCTGACCTGTGGAAAAGGAAGGGCTGTGTCCCAATTCTTTTCATCACAGTAAGTGATGAATGTGTTTACTTAGTGATCAACAATATTAGCAGGATGTGTTCCAATTAGTGTCTGATTCTAACAGACAGTGAGAGGAGGTTGTGGTTTCAAAACAGATGACAGCAGTAAAGGAAAGTTGTGTCCCAATAATTTTATTGATCACAGTAAAGAAGGCTGTGTCCCAATTTTTGGCCAGCAACAGGAACACTCCGTCCCAATGTCTTATAGAACAGAGATGGCTGCATCCTAATTAGTGACCGATGTTAGTAATGGGCTGTGTTCTGATTAGCGACAGAGCACAAGTCATCTCAACGCTGCTCATTATCCTGAGAACACCATTCTCAACGTGAAGCACGGTGGTGGTAGCATCATGTGTGTCTATTCCCCTCTTTGCAAGCTCACTGACTTTAGGTGGGCAGTCTCTTCGAGGTAAAGTCACGAATCTGCTGCATTCTTTACATTTTTTAATAGATTTTACGTCTTAGCAGGTTCAGAGTTTTTATATCCAATCGCTGAGTGATATTTTTCCAGAACTTGTTTTGATCCCTCTGGGTTCCTCCAGGAACTGAGATCACGTGACGCATTAATCACACACACAGAGCGACTCATTATCTCACTTCTGATAGTAACTCAACCAGAATTTATTTATCGGGGGGGTTTGAATAGTTATGCACGTGCAACTTTTATCTTCTTTATTTGTAAATAATTTTACAGGCCATAACTAGGTTTTTATTTCACTTCAATATTATGGTGTTTTGTTATGTGCAGATTCATGATATAAAATCCCAGTGAATCATTTTCAGTTCAAAGTTTTAACACTACACAATGGGGAAAAGGCGAGGGGGGTGAATACTTATGCATGCCTCTATATTATAGCCCACTAATCAGATTATTGCACATGTATTTAAACACGGCAAACGGCTGTTCGGAGATTTTTGTCAGATCTTTTTTTCTAAATTATTTATTTTGTAAAAGGAACCTATCATATATCTTTAATATTTGAATGAAATATGCAAAAAAATATACTGTATAACGCGATTTTGGGTTTCAATTAAAAAAAGTGGATACTTGAATGGATTTTGATGTTGGAATCAGGAGATGTGATGGTCGGTTGGTTCCCGTGTATCTCCCGCTCTTTTTCAAGTGTCTTCTGAAGAGATTTTTCCACTTCTTATCAGCTCTTCGGTTATTCCTGGAGCTCTAATGCCAAAAGCGAGGCCATGTATGGAGACAGGAAAAGCACCATTCGGACCCACAATGCACCGGGGCGTGGGATAAATCAGGCCCGCTAAGTTCTCCATTTCCAGAGTTGATCTCGAGCTCTAGCGGTCCGACTTCTTGCTCATCCAGCACAATGACCTCTCGGACCAGCTGCTCCTCTTCACGCTCGTCCTCATCCTCGTTCCGTTCTTCAGCGAGGTATAGCTGCAGCAGCGTCACGTCCATCCAAACGGAAGCCTGCTCTCCTCCTCCAGATCCCCTCTTCATGCCTTTCCTGGAACAGAGAGCGCCGACTCTTTTCGGGGGTCGCGAAGACAACTCAGAGTCGTTCATGAGCGAGAGAGAGACGTTCGGAGGTTGCCAGGGAGACAGGAAATCCCAAACGGGGGGTTACCAAGGTGACTGGAGCCATGGAGACAGACGTGGTGAGACAGGGCGGATGATAAAACCGACAAAGATTGTTGAATTTTGATTGATCAAATTTCGAACGTTGAACTAAAATGGAGAGTAAACTGACAGCAAAACAGATGAAAGTGATAAGACAAGGGCTGCGTGATATTTGGGCGAAAAACTGACGGATAAATCGGACGCCACCAAATTGCATGATTTGTTGTGATCTATATTTAAGCAAGATTGTAAAATATTGGTCTTAGCGTAGACCTTTGCCTCGCTCTGAATTATGAAGGAGATGTGAGCGCTGGGAAGGAAAATGAGCAGGCAGCCATTTTTCTCTCAGAGTGTTATTTCTCCCCAGAAGACATTCATCAGAGTTTAGGCTCCAGACTGACCATTACATCATACAGACTGAGTGAGTGAGAGAGAGAGAGAGAGAGAGAGAGAGAGAGAGAGAGAGAGAGTTACAAGTATTTAAAAGCCACATTATCTCCAGTCACTCTCTCCAGATGTCTGAAATATCTCTCTCTCTCTCTCACACACACACACACACACACCGCAGGAGTCTGATGTAAGCAAAGAGACCTCTCAAAAGTCAAGCGGAAACACATAACAGTATACAGTAGTAACTTTCTTGCTCTAGTACGCCATCGCTTCCATAGTAACAGCTCATTCACAGGTACGTGTGTAACTGTTTATGCATTGAAAATGATTACGTGACATTTATGGAAGGAGTCTCCAGTGTCAGCGCTTTGTAACAGTCAGAGGTAAAGCTGTAACCGGAACTGTTAGAGTGGTGAATGGCCTTTTCGGACAAAAATTTATTTGCAATTTTCTCAAATAATACATAGAGTAAGTCTTCAAAGTAACTGACGTTAAATTCTATGATTTTTCTCCCATTTATCTGGCAAAAGATTAAGACCACCATGAAAGAAGAATTCAAGGTTTAAAGGAAATTAATTCATCTATGCAGTTGGGTTTATCCTTGAATTTTTTGAGATGTTGGCCAGAGAGTGTAGGTTTCAGTGACCTAAACAAGAGGAAATCCGTTGGATCCGACTGGATGCCTGTCTTGCCAGCTCTCGAGTCGAACTGTTGTGTCTTCATCCAACAGTTCCGGCAGCTCCTCGTCTTCCATCTCCTTTGGTCTACCACTTCTTGGCTTATCGTGTGGCTCCAATTCACCTTTTCGAAACACTGAGCCAGGTCTTGAGCGCAGAAATTCCAATTGCAGCGCCGCCATAAACTTTGCAAATTTCATCTCCTGCTTCCGTTGAGTTTTTTCCTCCATTGAATAAGAATAGAACTCAATGACGAATATGAATCTTGCTTGATTGGGCTTGATTGATAAAATACCTAAACACCTGCTTTCACTGAGAGTTTTGATAAATAATTAAATAACTTGTTTCACCGTCATTATAATATCAAATTTGAAATGTAAAAAACTACGACACGTCCTTGAATGACATAAAAAAAAATTATATTGGGTAAGCTGCTGTGGTGTAAGAGGAATAAAACATGCTGTGGTGTAAGAGGCATGTGCTGTTGTACTGTAGGAAAATAATCAACTCTGATGGTAGCAGTAACTGTGTGTGTGTGTGTGTGTGTGTGTGTGTGTGTGTGTGTGTGTGTGTGTGTGTGTTTCAGTCAGTACAGGAGTCATCTGGGTGGATGATCATTATTACACTTCAGTGGACGTCAGTCGATTTGAGCCACATGATATAGTGGTGATGGCCTTCAACAGCAGCGTCGTTATTCATGCTGAGAAGGTGTGTTCAAGGTTCAAGGTAGCTTTATTGTCATTTCAACAATATACATGGTACAGTACACAGGGAAATGAAATAACGTTCCCCAGGACCATGGTGCTACATAAAGGACGGGGACAATACAAAAACATAAATTGCACATATGCCACATAAAGACAAGACAACTGCATAAAGTGCATGTGTGCAAACATGCAAGTAAACAAACACAAGACGAGTTCAACAAAGACAATAGACAATACATATATGAGCAGCAACTGATGTAGCAGCAAAGAACAAGTTATAGTGCAGCA
>JAOVYU010000063.1:5969415-5981198 GCA_025674565.1 Synodontis membranacea | reverse complement strand
TGTGTGCGTGTGTGTGTGTGTGTGAGAGAGAGAGAGAGAGAGAGAGAGAGAGAGAGAGAGAGAGAGAGAGAGAGAGATCATATATGATAGGGCATGTGGTTAACCTGCACTCCTTCCTGCCTTTTATTAAATAGGAAATATGAGTGAAGCAAAACAAAGTCTGGAAAAACATTTGGGGTGTGTGTGTGTGTGTGTGTGTGTGTGTGTAGACTTAGTCTCACATTTCTTCAGTGAGTTAAAAGGTCTAAAACAGTGCAGTAGACTGTGTGATTGTCTATAATTAATGTTGAGGTTTTTACTGTTTTCTCAGAAATGATCTTCGGGATGAAATCAGCATCTCTGATCTGTGTGTGTGTGTGTGTGTGTGTGTGTGTGAGACATCAGGAGTGTCCTCATCTATGAGACAAGACTTATTAAACACACTTTTAGATATTGAGAGCTTGAGCACTTGCCATGAGTATTTTAACCCACACACTATACTCCAGTCACGTTATTATCATGTCTCTATTCAAGTCCTATTGAGTCAGTTTTCAATTTTCTCAGAGTGAAATAAAACTCTTTTCACACTCCAGTGTTTGTGTGACTGTATTTAACAGCACAATGATGATATTAACCCGTCTGTGAATACAGCATGAGCCAGTCAGCCTGCGGGATTACTTTTTTTTTTCTTGTGGCTTAAATGTTTTTCCTTCTTACGGGAAATAAAACAGAGCCCAGGTGAAGTGATGTGAGTCTCCAAAGGCATCCGTCCCTCTCAGATTGCAGGAAGAAAAGCTCTGGAAAGATGGAAAGATGATGTAGCTTGAAATGTTAGCTCAGAGGTACAGATGAGGCAGAAGGTCAGGGTTGCCAGGATCTCAGTTTTCACACGGATTAGAGGGGATGAAATAACAACAACAAAAAAAGTTGAGGTTTTGGAATTACTTTCAATATTTCATCCAGAAAATGTCCACAAAGAGAAATCTTAAACCAAGAATTAAATGTGGAGTCTAATAGACATTGTTCTAGCTCTGCAGCCGTGGCCTTTCCTTCAGCCTTTGGAGGGAGCTCTGGAGTGGTAGCCTCCATCTCAGGAGTGGTAGCTTCCATCTTGGCCACTGGAGGGAGCTCAGGAGCAGTGGCCTCCATCTTTGCCACTGGAGGGAGCTCTGGAGCCTTGCACTCAGGCTTAGACTTGGATTCGAACTTGGACTCGGACTTGGACTTGACCTTTTGAGTGGAGATGGCTTTGTCCTCACGAGGGAGCTCAAGAGCATTAACCTCCCTTTTGGGCACTGGGAGGAGTTCTGGAGCAGTAGTCTTTCCTTCGGGAACTGGAGGGGGCTCTGGAGCCGTGGCCTTTCCTTCGGCCACTGGGGGGAGGTCTGGAGCTGTGGTTTCTCCTTCGGCCACTAGTGGGGGCTCTGGAGCCATGGCTTCTCCTTTGGCCACTGGAGGGGGCTATGGAGCCGTGGCATTTCCTTCAGCCATGGGAGGGAGCTCTGGAGCTGTGGTTTCTCCTTCGGCCACTGGAGGGGGCTCTGGAGTTGTGGTTTCTCCTTCGGCCACTGGAGAGAGCTCTGGAGCCGTGGCCTTGCCTTCGGCCACTGGGGGGAGCTCTGATTGTGGTTTCTCCTTTGGCCACTGGAGGGAGCTCTGGAGCAATGGCCTTTCCTTCGGCCACTAGGGGAGCTCTGGGGCCCTGGACTCTGGTTTAGGCTTGGACTTTGACTTGGACTTGGACATTGACCTGGACCTTGACTTGGACTATGGCTTTGACTTGACCTTGGGTGCGGAGACAGCCTTGTCCTCGGGTGAGAGCTCAGGGGTGGCAGCCTCCATTTTGGGGACTCGGTCTGATCAGTCATGATCCAGGACCGCTTCATCCCTGTTGGCTAGAAATACGTCTTTAATGCTCAACGAATCTGGGTGGTCGGTGGCGATGAGGTGTTCCGCAAACGGGCGCACAGCATGCACCATGCCTAGATGAATTCCGATGGCTTGGGGTCCAGCATGCACTCCCAGAACCGCTGACATTCATGCAGGTAGAAATCCGGGAGGTCGCTCATGCCATCATAGGGTTTAGGCTTCGAGCAGTTCCATTTAGACAGGAGTAGGGAGGGCATGATGTGAATATACTTCGGCCACGATGATCCCTCTGTGTCCATTGTAGGGCTAAGCATTCTGTCATGACATGAGACTGGGTTTGGACACAAATGCAGGGATCCAGGAATAGTGAAAGTAAACAGTTTATTATAAGACAAACTGAGATAAGGCAGACAATCCAGAAACATAATCCACAAATGAAGTCAGGCAGGCAAGGGTCAAAACACATAGGCGTACAGTATATATGAGACTAGGCAGAAAAAAGAAATGGTGAAAACAGTCCAAAAGTCCATACACAGAAAAACCATCCGGAGAAACAGGCTTGGCTGCAATCTGTAATCATGGGAGCCAAGGCACATGTTCACATTGGCCATCTTGGCTTGTAGTCCTAGCTGCATTGCAAATGTAAACCCTAACTGATGTGTACATGACAGTCCCATGCTCTTCTCTGCCATATCATACTATACTTTGCTGTACTGTGTTCCACACTCTACTCAGTCATCCCATTCTCTACTCTTTCATGCCATACTCTGCACTATAACATACTCTAAAACAGCAGTCCCCAACCTTTTTTTTTTTTTTTTACCAGGGACCAGTTTCATGAATGAAAATTTTTCCGCTGACCGGCATGAGTGTCACATATGTGTGGTGAGCATGTGTGTGAGAGGAGAATGCAGACACATTCGCTGGGATCTCAAGAAAGACGGGCATGGAATCAAACGTATGTTTAATAAACAAACTGAGCATAACAAACAGAAACGAAAAGGAAACATAAACACGGGTATTCTGAAGGAGGGAAAAACCCAGAAATTGATCGGCTGCGGGTAAACACAACTTAAAGGAAATCATTCACAAAAGTCAGATGCCCAGATAAATCTGTCATCGGCTGTCCTCCGATGTGAGTAGAGTTGAGGCGAGTAGAGTTGAGTTGAGGTGAGTAGAGTAGAACTGCTCTGAGCAGAAAGGCACGCGACACATGCTGGCAAAGATGGGTGGAATGACGTGCGACATACAATCAAAGTTACGCGCTGAGGTGCGAGTCCAAGTGTCTTTTAAAGTCCCTTGATTGGCATTTGATAGGAGACAGGTGTTGTCCACGCACGCACATAGTGGCACGTCGTAGCGAACAGGTAGCGGAGAAGGGGGGCGTGGTCGGGGCGCTGCATACGCTCTATGACAGTTGCGCAGCAGGTGTTCCATGACAGTAGCCCCAACCCTTTCAGGGTGCTTTCCCCGGAGCGCACAATGGTGGCCATCCCCGGCAGCCCTGGGCCCGTGGGCTGCAGCTTGGCAGAGGAGGAAAGCTCCGGGATGGGTTCCTTAGCTCCGCGGGCGAGGGAGGAGTGAAGCTCTCTGCGAAGCCAGAGTGGGGAGTGACTCCCAGGGCGAAAGCAGAGGGGGGAGTGATGCCCCAAGTGAAGCGAGGGATGGCTGCGACATCTGAAGTGGAGCCTGCAGGTAGAGGGACACCCGGGGTGGAGCCTGGGGGTGGTTAAGGTATGGGTGGGACCCATGTAGGCTCGGCGGCTAAGAGTTGAGTAGGATCAGAGGCTGTAGCTGGAGGTAGAGCAGGTTCTGATGTATGGGCTAAGGCTGCGGGGCAGTCAGCAAAGCCCAGAGGCGGATCAAGGAGGTGGTCCAGGAGGCCCGGCAGAAGGTCTACGATGTAGTCCATAAAGCCTGGCAGTGGGTCTACAGTGTAATCCACAAAGCCAGGTGGCAAGACCACAACATAATCCACAAGGCCCGGCGGTGGATCCACGACATAATTCACAAAGCCGGGTGGTGGGCCAGTCTTGGGTCTGGACTCAGAGTCAGAACTGGTGTCGGAGTCAGTGTTGGAAGTAGAGGTGGAGGGAGAGTTGGAAGGCAGGTTGAAAGAGAGTTGGAAAGCGAGCTGGAAAGCGAGTTGAGAGAGGATTTGAGAGAGGAATTGAAAGTGGAGTTGAAAGCGGATTTGGAGTTAGAGGTGGACATGAGATCAGAGCTAGAGTCAGAGGAGGGGTTGGAGTCGGGAGAAGAGTTGGAGTTGGAAGAGTTGGGGTTGGAGATGGAAGGAGAGATGGAGGAGGAAATGGAGTTGGAGGAGGAGATGGAGCTGGAGGAGGAGATGGAGTTGGAGGAGGAGATGGAGTTGGAGATGGAGTTGGAGGAAGAGATATAGTTGGAAGCAGAGGAGGACACTCACACTGACACTGACACAGGAGGGGGCTCAGGAGCTGTAGCCTCCATTTTGAGCAGACGAGGAGTCCTGGAGTTGTAGTCTTTTTCTTGGGCACTGGCGGGAACTCGTCGGTCTTACCAGAGTAATAATCCAAAGAGGTCTCGTCCCTGTTGGCCTCGAAAAATTCCTACAGCACCATGCCAACGTCGAATCTGGGTGGTTGGTGGCGATGAGGTGCTCCACAAACGGGCGCACAGGGCCTGTGAGCAAACGCAGCATTCACCGCACCCAAATGTACTCTGACGGAGCAGCCAGCACTCATACAGGTAGATACAGGATGATTGCTTACCCCGTCATAGAGTGCCGGCATAGGACAGTTCCATTTAAATAAAAGTAGTGAGGGCATGGCGTGAATAAAGCCATCACTCCGCTGTAATGAACCCACTGTGTCCATTTTATGGGCATACCTTTCTGTCACGTATGTGTGGTGATGCATGTGTGTGTGAGGTGAATGCATACACAATCACTGAGTTCCAATAACAAAATAACACCACAAATTATGCATAGCAGGTGTGGAGCTTGTGTATCACCTGTTGCGATGAACCCGTAACTTGGGTAGGAATCTTGGTATTTTCTTTTAAATGCAGATTTCTTTTTCCTTCCAGTCTGTGACCCTTCTACTGTCCCATCATTTGCTCATTAAAAGCTCTCCAGTGAATTTTGTTTTTGGCAAAAAAATTTTCAAGGGTTAATTTGTGTCGTTGATGCATGAAATGCCATGCCAGAGTCAAGTGCGCCTTGAGTAAGGCGAGGGTGGAAACAATAGCTTTTCAAAATAAGATCTGGAAGACTAATGAATGAAAAATAACTATCTAATAACTAATAACATTTTTTCTTTGCGAGATGGAACCAAATGATCCACGGACCACTACTGGTCTGCAGAGCGGGGGTTGGGGACTCCTTCTCTACACTAATCTGCCATGTCATATTGTACTCTTTCATGTCATACTCTACCATATCGTACCGTACTCTGACATGCCATTACTCTTCTTCGCTGTGCCATTCTCTAGTCTTTCATGCCATACTCTACTGTGCTGTGCTGGCATCTATTGTGCCATACTGTACCATACAGTGCACTACTCTACTGTGCACTTCTGTCATACTGTACTCCATTGTGCTCTACTCTGCTGCACAGTACTGTACTGTGCCATTCTGTCATCTGTTCTGCTGTACTTTACTGTCCCATGATACTCTACCATACTGTACTCTCATGTACTTTACTGTACTCTTCTGTGCTGTACCATTCAGTGCTCCACTGCTCTCTACTCTTGTGTGTGCAATACTTCCCCATACTGTACTCTGCTCTGCTGTACCATACTCTCCTCTGCCATCAGTTACTGTATTCTGATATATTGTGGACTACCATATACAGTATACTGCACCCTGCCACACTCTAGTGTACACTTTGATACTGAGTCCAGTTACAGCATACATTAACAGTATAATTATAATTATGAACTAAAACAACAAAAACACACCAATCTCAATAAGAACGCACTTTTCAGTAATTCTGCTTGATAAGGATGAAGCTGGATGAAGTATTGAAATGAAGTGTGATGCCACTAGTGAAGCCGGTGTTTGTATAAGACAGAAATGTCCGTGTTTGCCCTGTGTGTTACCGGGTGACCTCTTAATGGGGTTTGATGGAGCCCGACTGATCCGAGGTCAGGCTTAATGCACTGCTCACACTCCACTGTGGCCTGCTGCTCCTGGAAGAGTTGCGGTCATCAAACATGAAAAAAAAAAAACACATGAGAAACACCCACAGGGGAAAAGCAGGCTGGCATCTGAGTGTGCACACACACAAACATTCTCTCTCTCTCTCTCTCTCTCTCTCTCTCTCTCTCTCTCTCTGTCCACCCACAGGCAAGGCCATTTCATTCCCATTAACCACTGAGAGTGAGACGGAGGAAAGGAAACGTATTAGTCCTTAAAAGTGTGTGACTGGGACTATTTCGTTTATATATACACCTCATTCTTCACAGAAATCTCGTCGTGCTCCTGTGTGTGTTTACGGTGGTACAATCAGCTGGGTGAGCAATAGGAATGATATTTATTAGTAATTAAGTAGTAAAGGACTGATTTAGTTCGGTCTCAGGGAGAAAAACATGTTGACCCGGTGAACCTTTCTAAACAGGGTAATCACTGGACCGAAAAACATTTTAGAGTGAAAATGCAGTCTTGACATCATCTGTGAAAAACCGATAACCAAAAAGAGTGAAGCTGGACAGTCATTTCTAAATTCCTGTTAGTAGAAATGCCGTGCAAAATTCTCATTATAGCAGCATCATGCAACAGTTGGCATGGCAAGTCTTGCTTCTTCCTGAGTTCTGAGAGCTGAGAGTGTGTGGCGAACAATTCTCCGGAAATCTTGTAATATAGAGATGGTTTGGTAACTGAAGGACAAAGAATCTGTTAAAAATCTTTCATTATTATTATTATTATTATTATTATTATTATTATATCTGGCATCTGTCACAAAGTCGAAGGTCAACCAACAAAGGAAGGCTGTGTAGCTTGTCTTAGAATGTTAGCATGAAGTCCAACTGATGTTTGCGTGAGATCAGGCTGAATGTCCTGTGTTTGCGTGTCTGCATCGCTGAGATCCTGACTCGGGAGCTGAAGCGAAATCTCCGCAGGAATACTGGGACTGTCGAATTTTTTTAGGCCGCTGATTTTTAAGGAGGAGTCAGTGAGCTGAAAATCAGAAAGTGGAGCTTCTCCGGCATAGCTGTTGAGGACATAATTGAAAAGGGGAAATGAAAAATGGAAAATGAAACGAAGGGGGAAAAAAACATCGACTTGTGATTTTCTCCCTCCTCTGTCTGGGATGTTTTGCTCCCACCGAGATGCTCAGCAAAGCGAAAAAGAAACACAAGAACTCCAAAGGGAGCCTTCGGCAAAAAAAATAAAAAAAAAAGAGAGAGAAAAAAGAAAAAAAGAAAAAACCTTTCTCTCTTCTATCAGGTGTCTCTCTCTCACTTTCTCTCTCTGACCCTTTGTTCTGTTGTTTATCGCTCCATCTCCGGAACGTTCCAAGTGAATGCCTTGGAGGAGGAATATTAAAGAAAGGGGGATGAAGGGGAGGGGTTGTCGTGTGTGTGGAAGGGAAGAATTTTTTTTTTTTTGGTTTAGAAAGGCAACATAGCACCGATGTAATGACATCAAGCAAAAATTGAACAGAAGTCGCACAAAAGTCTTGTTACAACTAAATACTAGAGTAATGAGTAAATTACATCGATGTACCACCTTGATGTAATATTCCTGTTCCTTTGCTTTACAAATATCACAAAGGATGTCGAGTGCAACAATGCAATTATTTAATTTCTAAATTGCAAATCCAGAATTTGGACATTTTTACCATGTGATGACTAATTATGCGTGTAACTTCCTCATCCTCACCTGTGTACACTAAGTTCCGAATCACAAATCGCACCTCTTTTGTGAATCTTCCATTACAGCGTAAGGGGCGGGGCTTAACCAAAATTCTAGATGAAGTTAAAAGACTACAAAAACATGCAAAGTGTGGTGTGATTTACAAACATGTGTATTAATAATGATTTGCAAGTGTAGCTAGAAACTGCAAGTTTTTCCATGTACGATTGTTGTGTTGCATTCACATACGGTCCCAGTGGCCGGAAAATGAGCTTTCTCGTGTGATGTAGAGAATTGCAAACGTCATTTTAGCGGTAAACCATGCTAAACACCTTTTCATCTTTTCCATTGTCCAGTGTCTACAGCACTAGTGTTCCATATCTTCCAGTCATCATTTGCTTCCCTCTCTTGAAGAACACAATGTTTGTAGTTTAAGCAATTTCATGTCCATAAGAGACAGTTATGATTATTTTCCATTGAAATAGCCATGAAGACACAACATTAATAGCCCACCCTAACCCTACATGTTTCTGTTCCGGTCTGTGCCTGAGCAAACGCTCTATTTAGCTCTGACTTAAAGCAGTGTGTGTGTGTGTGTGTGTGTGTGTGAGAGAGAGAGAGAGAGAGAGAGAGAGAGAGAGAGAGAGAGAGAGAGAGAGAGTTGACACTGATTTATTGGACTATTTTGCTGCAGTGTCTGCTATAATGGGACAGGATGAATGGCTGACCCTTCTTTCTCAGAGAGATAACAGCATACTAGGCCATGTGTGTATGTTTAAGAGTGAGCAAGGTAGTGTGCAAGTAAGTAAGATCGAGTATAAGTACGCAAGGTAGTGTCTAAGCAAGCAAAGTAGTGTGTAAGTAAACAAGGTAGTGTGTAAGCAGTGTGTGAGGAGCAGCTGTTTAGTGAAGGTGCGTTCAATTTAACCAGCAACACCAGACTCGGAACTAGGAAGCTCCTCCTCCCTATTTTCATTGGTTCACTGCTGGTCTCTGATCAGGGCTGTGTCTCTTTGATTGTGCTACGTGACCTTAGGGCAGCTTTTGACACCACTGATCATATTATTCTCCTTAATAGTTTAGAAACTTTTATTGGAGTTAAGGGAACGGCCCCCTCTTGTCATTCTTGTTTGACTGATCGTTGATGTAAATGTTGACTCCTACACATAGGAAGGTTCATTCTGGTGTTCCACAAGGTTCTGTTTTAGAACCACTGCTTTTTTCCTTACATATGCTCCCTCTGGGTAATATTATTTGCAAACATGATATTAGCGTCCACTGCTATACTGATAACACACAGTTGTATTTTTCAGCAAAGCTAAATAA
This sequence comes from Synodontis membranacea, assembly GCA_025674565.1. NCBI lineage: Eukaryota > Metazoa > Chordata > Actinopteri > Siluriformes > Mochokidae > Synodontis > Synodontis membranacea. The sequence goes on along the minus strand of JAOVYU010000063.1, from coordinate 5,972,188 downwards.
GAGACACCAGCTTAAGAAAACTGTGTTGAGGATTGTGTAACGTTCTTTAGACAACGGATGCTTACTAACTTTCCTCCTACTTAATTCTAACAAGACACAGGCACTTGTACTAGGAACACAAGAAGTACGATTTCTGATTACATAGTAACTCCTTTCTGTTTCACCATGTGCCGAAATAAAAGACATCGGGGTAATTATTGAACCCCGTCTCTCATTTAAAGCTCGTGTCGATGATATTACCAGGACAGACTTCTCTCAGAAATATTGATGATGTCACTGCATGGTGCAGGAAAACTACTTCATGCATTAGTTAGGTTAGATTATTGTAATGCCTTACTGTCTGGATGTTCCAGCAGTGAGAGTTGTTACTAGAACAAGAAGATTTGATCACATCATCCTTATCTCATCTACAATGCTCTCAATCAAACTGATCACTGATTGTAAAATACTACTGCTGACTTAGAGAGCACTGAATGGTCTCATGCCATAGTACTGAGCAAACTTCTGGTCTTTTATGATCCACCATGCCTACATAGATCAAAAGGTGCAGGCTCTTTGTTGGTACCTTGAAAACTGAAGGGTACAACAGGGGGAAGAGCGTTCACCTATAAAGCCCCACAGTTATGGAACAGCTACCAATTGGCGGTCAGGACTCAGACACAGTCTCAGTGTTTAAACCGAGGCTGAAAACATATTTGTTCAAGCCTTTTGTTAATAGCATTTTATTGGATAAAGGAGCAGATCTGGAAGGTTCTTGGGCATAGTGTGTTTTGCTAAACTGGGATGTTTGGATGTTGTCACCCACCCCACCTCTCTCTCTCTCTCTCTCTCTCTCTCTCTCTCTCTGTCAAGCTGCACATGCTACTTTTGAGATACCAGCAAACCTGACCCGTTTCTACTAACAAGACCTGCCCAATCCGTCTGTCCTGATGCCCTACTTCTGGTAGGAGTTATCATCACTTGGAATCCACTCGCTCCTGTTGAAGATGATCCCATATGATCAGCCTGAACATACACCTAGGATCTGAAGATGGTGTTGATATGAGCAGTTCTGCTACAGTGGCTTAGGACTTAAATTACCATGAACAGTCTTGCACTCACTGAATCAACGTCAATCAATGTGTCTCCATCATTGAATCAGTTGAAAACTTCAACAAAATAGACTTCATGTTAAAACATTTGTGAATTATGGGCTTCACAAATGTACTTTTTGACAATATTTGAAACCCTTTGTAAAAATCAGTAAAAAAGGGTTAGAAAAAATCCACCTTTTGGTGAAGTAGCTGAAAAAATGAGAAAAATCCACCTTTAATTGAAATAAATGAATCCACAGAAAAACAAGCTCCTCAGCAAGAAATAATTATTTTCAACAAAAACACATGCGCCACAATTATTGTCGTCGTTGGAAATTATTGTGAACACAATCACTAGAGGCACATTTCCCATTTAAATTCTTCATTTTTGAGTTGATTGGAGAGTGTAGGAACTTTCAAGATGTAATCCGTGACTTCCTGATTAACTGGGGTACAAATATGAGGTGACACAGAGGCCAAATTCCGTTTGTCATCCATCAACATTGGAAAGATAATAGAACACATAAACCAAATGAGGGAAAAGTGTGTTGACCTTCATACGTCAGGGAATTGAAAATCCTCAACTGTTTCTATTGTTAGGGCAATAATAAAAAAAATGGACTTCAAAAGTGTTACAAACTTGCCTGGAAGAGGACCAAAGTTTATTTCCCCCCATGTACAAGGAGGAGGATGGTAAGAGAAGCAAAAAAAAATCTAAATAAATAAATAAATCCCAAACAATCATTGTTGGTGAATTACAAGAAATAGAAAAATCTTGGGGTAACCAAGTCTCCACGACCACCATCAGTCGCCACCTCCATGCCAACAGACTATTTGGACGGTATGCCAGAAAAAAGCCTTTAATTTGTCAGTTAACCACAAACATAAATGCCTGCAGTTTGAGAAACGCTACTACAATTGACTGGAACAAAGCACCATGGTCTGATGAAACAAAAATGGAGCTTTTTTGGCAATAAACACTCGAGGTGGTTTTGGCATAAAAAAGAAGGATGGCTATAACGAAACGAAACTTGTAATTAAAAATAGTAAGCGTAACAATAACCTTAACCTTATGTAAATAGTGGAGGTTCTGTGATGTTGCGGGACTGTTTTTATTCCAAAGGAACTGGACACCTTGTGGACTCCATGAAATTCCAGGACATTTTAAATCAAAATCCGCCTGCCTCCGCCAGGAAACTGGGCTGTCATTGGATGTTCCGGCAGGACAATGATCCAAAGCATATGTCTAAATCAACACAAAAATGGCTGAACTGACCAGAGTATCAAGCTAGTGGCATGGCCATCACAGTCTCCTGACCTGAACCGCATTGATAACCTGTGAGGTGGGCTGAAGAGGAGAGTGATTTTTCTCTGAATGAATTCATTTCATATAAAGGCTGGATTTTTATTTATTTATTTATTTATTTTTTTCGGTGTGAAATTAAACTACTTTAACAAATGGTGGATTTTTTTCTAACTCTTTCTACCAGTCTTTACAAGGGGTGCCAATAACTGTGGAAGGTACGGTGACACATGGTTACAGAAGTGAGCTATTTGTAATTGCACTATCTGGTATCACGCAAATGAGGATGGGTTCCTATTTAAGTCTATTTCCTCATACAGTATCTATCTATCTATCTATCTATCTATCTATCTATCTATCTATCTATATCTATATATATCTATATCTATATCTATCT
>JAOVYU010000063.1:5878689-5889527 GCA_025674565.1 Synodontis membranacea | reverse complement strand
CTTGTCCGAACAGAAACTACACTTTTTTATTTATATATATATATATATATATATATGTGTGTGTGTGTATGTTTTTTGATATCATGAAATGAAAGGATCGTTCATAAGGAGTGTCGTTCGTAATCACCCAGAAAATAGTTGCGTTCCATGCCCGGGGTGCCAACATTTATGATTTTTGATCTGTTGTTACTGCGGTACAGGAGACCCCTGAAAACAACGCTTTTATTATTTGAATTTTTAGCTAAAAACATCGGTCAGAACAAACAGGATAAAACACTTGTGCTTTAGCATCGCGACTATAACCAGACTTTGTCACACAACGTTAAAGATAAAATGTTTATTTTGTTGTAAGTGTATAAAGTAAACTTTTACACTTTATAAATAGACATTTTGTGCAGACTACAGTTAAGTATCAGTTCAATCAAAATCTATTTTATGAGTGATGGTGCTGGCACGGAGCAGTCCCATGCTGAGGTAAGAAATAATAAATATATAATATGATATGATAAAATGCTGTTTTGTTCCTCTGTTCATGTTAGTGATGGTGTAAAGGTGGCACCCCGTGTACAGGAAGAGTATAAATACTGCTGTAAGAGTGATATCATCAGATTACTAATAATCTGAAATTGTTTTACTTTATTAAATGATTTTAATGAAGATTATGCATTTTAAGAAAACATCTGTAAGACCCACATCATTTTTACAATTCCTAGAATGTTTTTCACAAAAACAAAATTTAGGGGTGAAAACTGTAACAGGTTTGAAGTGAAATTTGGATTTGTGTGTCCCTCAGTGATGTCCTCACTTAAACATTCCTCAAAAAAGAAGTTGTAAACTGTGTTTTGGTTTGAGGTTGACGTCTGAGTTTTTGATTTGGAGTATTTTATGCCTTAATCATTTTAAATAAAGTATTTATTTTTGTCTAAATCTTTTTTTTTGCATTACTTTACAGAATTTGAATAAAAACACGTTCGAGTCTGCCATTTTAGGAAATTTATTTGGAAAAAAAAAAAATTCACTGCAATTTTTATATTCATATGTTTATGATAAGTGTAACTGGCCTTTTCTTTATTTCAGACAAAAATGTCTGTTTAAAGACACAATCCAAGCTGTACAATATGTACACAGTGTTCACTCGAGGCCACGACCAGCAAACCAACACTTCAGTACAGAAATAAAACAATCACCAGCGTCACTGTAATCCCACAACATCGGGTAATTAATCAGTGATTTTATTATTTTTTTTATTAATCGTTTACTGAGTCTAACTGGAGGTGAAATGTTGCTCAAAAGATCAAGTTTTTTGTTTTCCTCTCTTTTTAACTCAAGCTAAAAATAAAGCTAGTCGTGTATGATTTTTTTTTGTTGTTGTTTTTGTCATGAGCAGCCCTAAAGTTACACTTCTTTTATAAATTTCATGTTTCAGACCTTTTTAAATTTGAAATCTGAATTATGCAGAAATGTTTAAGAAGGCCACTAAATCTAATAAAAACCACCGATAGTGAAGAAAGACCAACAATACTGTCTTAACATACGCTCCGTTTAAATAGATAAAATAACTCGCTTTTTTTTTTTTTTTAAACATCTGTTAATTACATAGAATAGAGAAACATTTCTTTGAATTCATATTTACAGTAAAGTCCATCATGGGATTGGCACAAGAGAAACTTTCATTTGTTAGTGAGGAAAAAAAAAAAGAAAGGAAAATTTCATTTCCACCTACAGATACGAAGAAATACCAGAAAATATGTTCCGTAAAAGTATGTTGTAAAAAGTAATAATTTAAAAACGCACGTGGTTATTTACAGGTTGCAGGGGGACCTATTGCACACGAGAGCTGAAGCTGAAGACACACGGTCCTGGGTGCGATTAATATTGAACTACAGCGTGAAGAAATGAATCGTGATTCAACAATAAAAATTCAAGTCAGTGTTTCTGTCGTGTTGAACAGAACGAGTCGGGTTTGAAATAAAGTTCAACGTTAACTTCTTTTTGTGTCATTTTTAAAAAAAATGTCGTAATAAATTTGGCTCGTGTGGTGTACGGAGATTATTACGGAGATTATTAGATTTCAGTAGTAAATCACAAGTGGAAAGCTGAGATGGTGGCCATGTTGGCAGAAGTGAGAAAGTCTTGACCCCCCTGTAATTATTTTTAATTCAGTGAATTCTAATTATCTGGATGCTTCAATGAGTTTGATGAAACAGGCAAATTTTCTTTACATCATATCTGCCTAATTCATTTTGATTTCTTTCTTTTTTCTTTTAAAATAAACAACAGTAAGATGTGTTTATCCAAACCCAGTCAATAAAGTCATACCTGAATCTGTGTATGAAAACATCTGTGATTAGTCCATACAGGGAATATATATATATATGCGCTTCTAATTTAATAGTATTCATAGGAACCTACTATATTATTAAACTGCTATATTGATTGGATTACACATTTATTACTGTAGACTTATTCATAATTTACGCTAGCTAGCAGACTCGGATTTAGCCTTGGGTTTGACTTTCACACCCGTGTTAACATGCCCACGCACTGAGCTGTATAGCTTTAAAACTGTGTGTGTATACAGTGTTTAACTCTGCTCAAAAAGGCAACACAAATACACCATAAGGCAAATCCATATTTATACATATTTCTGTTTTCCGCCTGAGAAATAAACCTCTTCACGTGCCTCAGGGGTGCCATAGCCCTTAAAATTCCTCTGATAATGTTATATACAAGAAGTCGGAATGCCGCTGATGCGACATTCCCAGAACTCCCAGGTGAGTTGTACTGAAGTGGCCTTAAATTCGTTTAGTCTTTGGGTTAATCATGAGCATAAACACTGAACTACACAGTGCTCGGTTAAATCGTGTTAAGTTTCTCGCCATAAACGCAGCCATGATGCACTCTGTTCAAACAGGAGCTCGTGGTGGGAATTCTGGACAGGAAAACTAGTTTTCCGTCTTACCTGAACGGAGGCCGAGTCACGAGACAGGATGAGGGATTGAGGGCAAACTTTCAGCACCCTTTTAGGAGAAAGATTTGAACGTCTGGGACAAAAGTCACAACAGTCGGCTTTAAGTGACTAGCACGGATGCTTTTCTAACGCTCGTGTGTTTGGAGAACGTTCACTAAACATCTTCATGGGAAGTCACGCTGGACGGAAAAGGGGAAGTAAAGGACATCTAACGGTTTGATTGTCTTTACAGTTCTAAAAAAACTAAAATAATTCTGCGTGTAAAATTAAAGAGCTAGCTTGCGATGGTGACGTTTCCACAGCGATGCTCACTTAAACATTTCCCGTAAACTGTTTTATAAACTAAAATTCACTTCTATACATTTGGATGTAGTTAATGATGTTTACAGCAGGACAAAAAATATTTATAAAATCAAACACTCAGGCTTTGTTCAGCTATCAAAACGTTAAGTAAATAATTAAAGAACATATCTCTGAAATATTCAACAAGAAAGCATAAGGCTCCACCCCCTGGCCCCACGACAAGTGAAGTGTTCTGCTTGCGCAAATGGTTCGAATGGCAGGAAATGACATCATTATCTGCAGCATATCAGCTCCGCCCACGAAACTCCAGTGTTTCCAGTCGTCTAACCGCATCCCAGTCAGTTCCCTATACGACGCCGTTCTGTCGGTGACGACTCAAAGGTGTAATGTCTACCTGTTTCAGAGTGCAAACCCTTCAAACTGCTTCAGGTGCTTCATTGGTCCGTCTTGCAGCACTCGTCGTCCAGGCAGCCGTTCATGCGGTGACCGCTGTCCCCGAACGCTCCCTGCGCCTGCATCAGCTCATACTCCTCGTCCAGGAAGTCCAGAGAGTTGTTGCTGGGTAAACCGCGGATGGTGAACTTGTGTGAAACTTTGGTCCACTGTTCGCGATTCGCCGCCACACGTTCGTAGAGTTCTGATGAACGCGGGAAAATCTCCTGCAGCAGCCTGGCAGAGAGAGGGGGCGGGGCAAGAGAGAACAAGTCAGCTGATGTTTATCCTATCTAAGCAATTGTTATTTTTTTATTATTTTACAATTTTAAGTTACTCTCTAGAAGTATTGGCACTCTTGGTAAAGTAAAATGGCTTAATCTCATGTTAAACTTTGGAGAGAAATCTATCCTTCGACTAAATTTTTATTTAATCTAAGAAAATAAAAAGATGGATTTTTGATTCGGGTTTTACAACCAAGACAGCAGAACTGTAGTAGGTTCTTCATGGAGCCTGGAACAACCTACCTCTTTCTACAACAGATTTTTATTATTATTATTATTATTTAATATTAATTGCAAAATAATTAATTATTCTATTATGTTTCTATTCTATTATTATTATAAGTCATTAAATTCAAACTTGTGATTTGGTAATTTTCTGTTTTACTTCTCAGTAGTTATTTTGGTTATAAGAAACTACCTTCAGAAAAAAAAAAAATTCATACTTATTTTTCAAATGTTTATAATTTAGTAATTATAAATTAGCACCTTATGGGGTTCTGATTTACAACATGGGATTTCCCTTTAGGTTCCAAGTAGAACCCAGCGAGAAAGCTGGACCCTTTTCCAGGACCCCTGAGCTGAATATTTATAAATAAGTCACATGTTTATGGTCCCGTGTTTATGGTCCTCACTTGTAGATGGGCATTGCAATGTGTTCCATAAAGCTGATCTGTAACTCGGGGATGTACGCCTTCTCTCTGTCCATCATCTCACTGGGCCTGTTCCCCATCGCCTTCTCCTACACACACACACACACACACACACACGTTCGTAACCCATTGCAATAATAATTACAACCCAAGTCTAAGACAAATGATGTTTTCATTCATCTAAATTTCATTAACTCTCTCTCTCTCTTTCTCTCACACACACACACACACACACACACACACACACACACACACACAGTAAAAGAGAATATGAATGCATACCAGATCACCCTGAGAGAAAAACTCTTTGTAGATCAGCTCCTAAGGGACAAAAAGAGAATATCAAAAACTAAATGATGAAAGTTACTCTCTGTTTGGTTTCTGCTGAGCTTGATAATGTGGCATTAAACTGTAAAGCAGTCATTAAATAACTGAACATTGTTCTTAAATACACTATATGTCTGAATAAAACATTTTTACGGTTACAGTGCAGAACATCATGTGTAATCCCTCTGAGGCTGTGAAACTGCCAGCGAGATCAGATTAAGAGAATATCAAAAAGATAAGCCACTCCTGAAAGTAAAACTCGGACCACTGTGCTGAATCTGATCCCAGCGTGGAGCTGAGCAGCTAAAGGCACCCGACTGACTGTAAATACCGTTGTCAAGACCAAGCTGTGAACGACGGGGTCCAACACTGACCTTCTGCACCTAACCTCATCATCACTGTTTCATTTCACATCCAAGTGTAGAAGGGAGTATAAAAGGTCAAAGGTTATCCTCTCACAGCGATCTTTCTGGTGGTCTTCCAGCCCTTCGTCTGATCCGAGAGATCACAGGAGGTCATCAGTAGGCATAACAGCAGGCTGCGGTGCGTCTGCCTCTTCGGGTTATACCCAACTACAAGACATCATCATCATCATCATCATCATGATCACAAGGGAAGTTAACCTGAATTTTTTGCCTTAAATTTTAAAAATAAAAGTGTTTACTTTCTTTAAAAAATACTATTAAGGTTTAAAATTATTATATAAAAATTGAAGCATGCCAAAAAAAAATTAAATACAAAAAAGCCACAGCTTTGCACAAAAAAACATATTAAATATAATAAAGTACAAACATAAAAAAAAATCTAACAAAAATATATACAGTCAAGTCTCTATGTAAATGTTTAAACAAAATGTAATTTTTCAAAAAAAATTAAATTCCAATCTTTTCTATTTGTTACAGGATCGGCTCAGGTTAAAAATTTTCCCCATGGTATCTGATCTACCTTTTTACCCCCTCTGGTGTTGGCCCGATACTGATCAGGGCTATGGGATCGGTGCCGTGTCTAATCACAAATATATTTATAAAAACTTGTTAAATAAGTAAAAAAAAAAATTTATTTATTTAAATATCTTACATGACTGACAGCTGAATGTCCTTTATGCTGTAGTGAGGCTGTACTTAGACCTGCTTTCTTTTTTATTTAAAACAAGTGTGTGTGTGTGTGTGTGTGTGTGTCAGCCATCAGTGTGACGTGAAACCTACAGCACTTATCCAGGACAATATCTTGATGTGTTTTATAGCGACGTGTGTGTTTTACCCTCTGCCATCTTCTTCAGGTCTTTAAAGATGCGCAGGTGATGAGCCAAATCAGTGGCCAGAATAATGTCTCTCATCAGGTCCAGCATCCTCTGGTAGTCCTGGCAACCAGAACACACCACACCACACTTATTACAAAACTTAACACTAATGCTCACTTCACTGAGATTACTTAACATTCGTCAGTTAAGAGCCAACAACTTGACTAGCATGATCAATACATAACTAACTCTCTGTAACTACTCTGCATTAATAGTAATGATCCAGTTAAACAAATAATCGACACGTGACACACGTGAGTAAAATAAATCCCACTCAGTACCATGAACAAGTTCAAACAGTGCAGGGTGTTTTCTGGATTAAATTAACATTTCATTAGCAGCTTAACAGAACAGGCTGAATTTATCTTTTATATCTAAATATAATCATTAGTATAATAATAATATAATTATGATGTATATCTCTTATTACACACTTTCATATTAGTGTAAAATAATATAGTCTAGAGCTGTACTGGTTTATAATAATAAAGTAAACTCCATGAGATTCAGAGTTCTCTGTTTAGAGAACATGGTGTACCTTTCTGGAGAACTTCTCAAAGATGTTGCAGCCCTGCGTGTTCAGGATGGCAATGGCCTGAGCAAAGTGATGTCTCTGTTCACACACACACACACACACAAAAGTTACTTCCAGAGTAGTCCACTAGAGGACACCAGAGTTCCATGAATGACGTAGTTCTTCCAGCGCACCGTTATCAGTGTAAACATGCTCTTATAGGGTGTTCACTAAACGCTCTACCTGTTCTCCAGTGAGATCAAGTTCTCTATCGTGATTGGTCAGAAGGTCAGAATTAATTTTCTGAAACAGCAGCTCTGACAGTATTGCATCTGCCAATCACAGGTTTATATTAATGCACTCATTGTAATACGCTACCGTTTTAAAAATGACTGTAATGGTTGATAGGGTGAAGTTTTCTGTAAGGGGATGATTATGGATTTGTGGAAGGAGTCTCCAGTGTCAGTGCTTTGTAACAGAGGTCAAGCTGTGACTAAGATTTCCGACATCTTCAGGACAGAGGAGTCGTTTACACTTGGTGCGGTTTCTCGACAAGCTGGGAGAGTTTATTGCAGCTGTTATATAAATTCACCTGTTTGAACTGACATTGCTAACACACACACACACACGCGCGCATACACAAGCTGAGGTTGTGCTATTATGACCAGGAGCACTGTTACAGAGTTGCCGTAGCGCCCTCGAGTGAAAACATCACTTAACTGACAGCGGCTCAGGTCTGATATTGTACTGAATAACTCATCGCCTGGAGGTCACGTCTACATCAATGTACCGACGCAGAGCATTACAAACATCAGCTTCAATTCAGCGTGCTTTCTAATCTCACACAGACAGACACTCGGTCATGCTAAAACTGTCAGTCAGACATTTAGACATGTTTGCTTACACAGCGTTTATGTTAACTGCGCTGATTAGTATCCGCTTACACAAAATAAACACTCCAGATGTTCTGACAGATTTACTCTGTAATTGAACAGTTTGTTAATTGTTATCCATCGTAAAACCGCAGCAGCAGCAGAACCAGACACCAGATCAGTTCCTAATCATCACTGCAAAAAATCCTAAACATTTTAATTTATGATCCACTGAAACTCAAGTCACAGAGTCAGACTAATTAGCTACGGTAGGATAATAAGGAGGCATGAGTTACGAATGCTTAGCTCTGCTCACACACACAAACACAGAGTTGTGTGTGTGAAAATGATACTGATAAATATTTGAATTTAATTCAGTTTGGCATGCAGGTGAATTAAAGATGTACCAGGAGCAAAACAGTTTAACATTAAAAAATAAGCCTGTGTGTAAATAAATATAAAAATAAGTTTAAAATAAGGATATTATTCCTCCAACACTTAACGAAGTTTAAAGATTATTTATAATAAGCAATATATTTCCTACTACAGGAATTACTGCGTAGTTTATACAGCTTGCAGATTTATTTATTTTTTGATGTTGCCTATTTCCTGTCTAAAACTGAACACGTTTTATTTCTAGCAGCCAGATCAGCCCCACGAGTAACAGCGGCCTGCGCATGAACAGAGCACATGTTCCTGCAGTTTCTTTTCTTGATTTCATATTTTCGGCTTTTGAACAACAGTTCTACAGACAAGAGGTTAATATCAAGTAAATGGCGTTTCTGAGATTTCTATCATGGTCACACGTTCTGTTTATTTTCTTGTGGAAGTTGATCCTGAAGACGTTACTTTATATTCCATCAGCTGGCTAACTCACGTTGATGCGTATGTTGCTGTTAAATTTGCTTCTTATGAAATCGGCTTCCGTTCTTTCTTTTCATCTTCATCTGACGAGTTTTCATATTTTAAGTAATATTCATGAAAACGTTATTGCTTGTCGTCACTGATGATGTCGCTAAATCTACTGTAGTAACCAAGTCAGTGGGACAGCTGCTAGGAAGTGGAATATTATGTGGTTAGGAAGGTCAAGTGCTGTTGTACTAAATATAAGGACTCTTGGAACACTGCTGAACTGTTGTATAAAACACTTTATATTTGTGCACAGGGTGGGCCTTACACCTTACATATTCTTGAAGAATTCTGTATTTCCCTAAACAGCTAATTCTCAATGATGGCTCCATGCTAAACCTCTCAGCGCAGCAGATGCATGTAATGTTAGCTGTATGTACAGCTACACAACACTGACAGCCGTCATCGCGATGGGCTAAACTCATTCAGGAACCATGTGGCCATGTGGCGTGGTCTGGCTCTAGATTATACAAACCACACAGCTGTACACAAAGACCATCCATGTAAACAGTCAAAGTATGGACGGAGCAAGCCTCCTGAGCTCCGGAGGACTTCTTCAGAGATACATCCTGAGAAGTTTTTGCTGAGGGGACAGATCCGGAGGGTCTGCTTTCACATACAAGATTTTGAGCTGTTAAAGTGCTCCCTGACCAAAAGCCGTAATTCAATATCAGTTTGCATATGGAGAAAACAGATCGACAGTAATCACAGCTCTCCACACAGTCCGTACACAACTGGATCAGGAAAATATCTATACAAGAATTCTTTTTGTGGCTTTCAGCTCAGCTTTTAATACAGTTATCTCCCACAAATTGGTTAATAAATGAATGAACTTGGGATTAGGAAGGTCACTGTGCACATGGATAAAGGACTTCCTGGGCAACGAAACCCCAGAACATCAGGGTAGGAAACACACCTCATCGTAATCAATGGGACATCACAGGGGCGTGTCCCAGTCTCATCCTCTACGCCCTTTTTACCCATGACTGTTCCCGTATTCACTCTACTGACACCATCGTCAAATTTGCTGAATATTTGGGGGGGTGCCCAACAGGGGATCAACTTCCTTAGGAGGCTAAGGTTCGCTCACCTCAGCTTTGTTGGTCAGTAACAAAGAATCACCTAACCTACTTTTGCATAGTGTGGTTCACCAGCTGCCCTGAAGAGAATCGGAAGGACCTGCGACACGTGGTGAGGGCAGCAGAGCGTGACACTGGAACGACATTAACCTCACTAAGGAGTATTTACACTGGATGCCTTCAAAAGAAAGGCAGTTGTAAATTGAAGATCGCTACACACCATGAACATGATTGAGAACAATCAAAACCAACAGCTCAAAACCCATCTGTTTAAGCTTGCTTTTTCTCTCTGATTCCAACTGCATTGTCTATTTTAATTTATTTTCTATCCTTTGTATTTTCTGTATTATTATTGTTTGTCTACTTGTATTTTTGCATTTATTGTACGGTGTACTTGAGTGTTTAGAAAGGCGCCTATAAATAAAATGTATTATTATTATTATTATTATTATTATTATTAATAAAAAAAAACAGTTCCTTCTCCCCTTCCAAGGACTGAGGTGTAATAAACATCTGCACCAAGAACTGAAAGTGCAGCGACTCCCTGTTAATTTCATTTATTTCTTTGCACTTTATATTTTTAACTTCATAAAGGTAAAACGTTATTTTGGATTGTTTTGCTGTGGATCTTAGAGCTGCTAAACGGTCTTTCATTGTTTCTAAAACAATGCCAATAAAGATCCACTCTGCTCCACTCTCCCGGGGGCTCGGTACAAATCCCTTCAGCTCCTCTGTGCTTAAAGGTTTATTATGAGTTTGTTGGGTACGATTCCCCTTGTCTTTGTGAATGATGCCCATCTGTAGCTGTATGCTTAACAAAAATCTGACGTAAACAGCAAACAACAACAACAACAAAAAAGAAATTTGCTTGAAGATGAAATACAGATGTTTTTTTGTTTTTTTTTTTAAGTCTGGATAAAATTTTAGACAAACTTTAAGAAGAACACTGGAAATAACTACAACAATTTGCCCTAAACAATGCAAACAATAGCAATTAAAATAAAAACAAATCTTAACGATCTTTAAACAATTAAAAATGTGCAAGTAGGACTTAATGATAATCCAAAGATGCACTCAAGCGTTTACTCTAACCCATTGTATTGACATTTGTGTGTGTGTGTGTGTGTGTGTGTGTGTGTGTGTGTGTGTGTGTATACCTCCATGACTGATCCCTCAGAGCTGTAAAGGGCTGCCAGA
>JAOVYU010000063.1:5768450-5775950 GCA_025674565.1 Synodontis membranacea | reverse complement strand
ATTGTCCATGTTACACACACACACACACACACACACACACACACACACACACTTCAAAGTCTTTGTGACACTGCTGTATGTGTTACTGAAGCTTTATAATGCTACACATTAAAGTTGCACAGTTTCTGTCTGAAGGTTATAAAAGTAACATTCCAGCAACGTTGTAAGAACATGAAGTGAGGTTAAGTCTGACTTCCACATGAAACACTTTCAGTTTAATTAGTTCGAGTAAACACTGCTAACACTGTTGCTCGGCAACTGGCAAATATGGAAATCAAATATATATGCTAGCTAATTAAGAGAGAAACTGAGAAGTGAGAGCTAATTAAGAGAAACTGATACAGAACCATCGACCTCTTCAGCATTTCACTCAAAAAGCAAACTGCAGTATTTACGCTGTGATTACACCTAGCACGTCACGCTAACACCTAGCATCAGAAGTAATGCTAACACGTAGCATAACACATGTAATGTATTAAATACTGTATAAAAACACGCGTTCAAACAAACAGAAACAAGTCGCCTGGTTACCATGACAACACTGGAATCAGCTCAGTATCTGATATCAGTTCGCACGCTAGCTCTGATATTAGCATTGTACTTAAAAACAATCTGACAATACGGAAACGTCCCAAATGCTAACATTCCCAACTTAAGAAATTGTCCTTATGTCGCTGTATAGAAAACAATATTTCATAAAATTTATTTTAAATATTTTCTGGAATGCCTCGGAAACAAAACTGAATCCTTACATTAGCATTAGCGTTAGCGTTACCATTAGCATTAACGCCTCAAATTTGGCTGACGTTTTTCTGCTAACTTTATTTGTAATAAATTTCTATATTTTGTTTATGTGTTTATTTATTCATGTATATGTTGCTATGTCTATAATATTAGGCAGCAAAGATTTTCAGCATCGCCAGTAAACATTCCTCAGACACACACACACACACACACACACATACACACACATATATATATAAAGGACAGCCAGATCCCACATGAATTTTGATGTCTATTATTTTACAACATTAATTAATATTTTTATTTACGCTGTTTGATAGAAACTAAGTTCACCAGAACACACACACACACACACACACATCACAATTCCACACGGACACTGACACCCCCCCTCCCAACCGGCAAGCACCGGTAATTATCAGTGTCTTTAAATAATGTCATCTCTGATCAGCGAATCAGCAACTTCTCCATCAACAAGTTCTCCCAGCTCTCAGCCAATCAGAGTGCAGCATTCCACACATGACCACTGATGGAATGCATAGAGCCCGTCCTCAGGAATGTGTGACCTGTCTATCGGTCCATCTGTCCATCTGTCTCTCTGTCTGTTGTGTCTGCACCTGTTACTCTCTCTCTCTCTCTCTCTCTGTCTCTGTCTCTTGTTCTGTTGCTTTCTTCCCCATTTGTTCTGTTCTTACAGCAAGTGACAGGTAATAAAAGACACAGGACAGATGTGTGTGTGTGTGTGTGTGTGTGTGTTTTAAAGGACAAAGAGCAGTTGCTAAAGAAAGAGACAGAATACAGAAAAAAATTTCAGACAGAAAAAATACAGACAGAAAGTGCAAGAAGGAGAATGTAAGATGGAGAGATAAAGAAAGATAAAGAAAGAGACAGACTGTGAGATGTGCATAAAGAGGTGTGTAGTGTTAGACGTATAAAACGACTCATAGAGAAAAATGGAATGAATTGTAGAGATGTGTGTGAGAGAGGGTGAGAGATAGAGAGAGAGAAATGAAGGGATTTGCAATGGAGGAATCTATTTCTCCATTAGTAGAAGGAAATGATAGAAAGGCAAGTTAAAGAAATAGACAAAAGGATATGTGATAAAGGGATGGAGAGATGAGAATAAGAGTATGATGTAGAAATGAGAGAGAGAGAGAGAGAGAGAGAGAGAGAGAGAGAGAGAGAGAGATACAGGTAGGTAGTGAGGAAAGGTCCAGGATGAAGGTGGATAGCAGGAGATGGACAGAATGGGAGAAAAGAGAGTTGAGATAAAGGGATAGAGAAAGAATGAGAAGATGAAGAAAGGAAAGAACGTGAGAAAAGAGTGTTTGAGAGATGGAAGGATATAAAGAAGGGGAAAAAACAGACGTACGTATGTAAAGAAAAGGAGAGAGAAAGAAAGAGAGACAGGTAGGGACAAGCTGAAAGATGAAAAGAGAGAGAAGAAAGAAGCGGATAGGAAAAGTGTAAGAAGAAAGACGGAATGATGGAGAGAGGAGAGGGAGCTGAAAGGTGGACTCTATTATGACGGACTCTCTTGACGGAATGAAGAGAGTAATGATGCAGGTGATGGATAACATCAAAG
Source organism: Synodontis membranacea (assembly GCA_025674565.1). NCBI lineage: Eukaryota > Metazoa > Chordata > Actinopteri > Siluriformes > Mochokidae > Synodontis > Synodontis membranacea. Next base: position 5,773,621 of record JAOVYU010000063.1, on the reverse strand, counting down.
AAGAGAGAGAGAGAGAGAGAGAGAGAGAGAGAGAGAGAGAGAGAGAGAGAGAGAGAAGAACAAGAGTCCTACCTGAAAGGCGTGTGAGGATGCAGGCGGGTCGTCGGCTCTCAGGAAGACTTGCTGTCCTCGTCTGAAAAATAAACGAGTGTAGTGAGAACATGCAGGACAGATGAGTGTGCTGCTGGTCCTTCATCCTGTCTCACTCGTTCACCTGTGCCCAGCTGTTAACATCTGTGTTTGTGTGTGTGTGTGTGTGTGTGTGTGTGTGTGTGTGTGTGAGGGATCTTACAGGTCTCTCACTCTCTTCCTCTCCTGGATGTTCATGTCATTCCCACCTGCTCAGAGCTTTCAGGATGAAACACCAAAAGACTTCAGAGTCTCACACACACACTCACTCACACACACTCATACATACTCACATACACTCACACACATTCGCTCCAGCACGCACACATACACAGCCTCTGGTGTGTGTGTTGAATGAGTGCAGGCTGCACATTGACTCCTCACACACTGGTTCCTCTCCTCTTCTCTCCCTCGTTCTCTCACTCACCGCATCGACTCAGAGAATAAAAGCCTCTGATGTTCACAGACTCTCAGGGTCCTAAAGCCCTAACGTTCTTCCTCTCTCTCTCTCTCTCTCTCTCTCTCTCTCTCTCTCTCTCTCTCTGTTCACATAAACTGTCTGTTAGAGCAGAACACACTAAAGTTGTTCCTATTATATTTTTGCCGATTATTCAGAATACAAATACTAACATCATAACTGTTACACGCTTATTCACTAATGTTCTTTCTATTTTGATAACAACACTAAAGTAAAAAAAAAACACTTCATTATATCATGATAGGATGCTCGTGCTAACGTGTTCACGTGTTGAACATGTTTATTACATCGGTCACATTGTTTGTGAATATGTTCATGCTAACGTTCATGTTAATTTTTACGTTAGCGTTCAGATTGATGTTTTCTTTAATGTTCACGTTAATGTTATGCAAATTTTTGCATTAATGTTCACGTTAATTTTCACTTTAATGGTTACGCAAATTTTTATGTCAATGTTAACATTAATGTTCACGCTAATTTTCACGTTCATGTTAACATTAATGTTCACGCTAATTTTCACGTTAACGTTAATATTAATGTTCACGCTAATTTTCACGTTAACGTTAACATTAATGCTCACGCTAATTTTCACATTAATGTTAGCATTAATGTTAACACAAATTTGTACGTTAATGTTCACATTAATATTCACGCAAATTTTTACGTTAGGGTTAACATTAATATTCACATAAATTTTTACATTAAGGTTAACATGCAGATTTTTACTTTAATGTTCACATTAATGTTCATGTTAATTTTTATGTTAATTTGCATTAATCACATTAGTGTTCACGTAAATGTTCACGCTAATTTACATGTCAACATTCACGTTAATGTGTGTGTTAATATTCACACTAATTTCCACGTTAATATTTGCATTAATGTTTGTTATTGTTTATGTTAATATTCACGTTAATGTTCATGATATTGTTCATGTTGATTTTCACATTAGCTTTTGCATTAAAATTCATGCTAATGTTCGTGTTAATGTTCAAGATAATGTTAGCGTTAATTTTCACATTAGTGGTCGCATTAATATTCATGCTAATGTTCACGTTAATGTACGTGTTAATTTTTTGTGTTCACATTAATGTTCAAATTAATGCTTATATTAATTTTCACATAAGCGTTTGCATTACAATTCATGCCAACGTTCATGTTAATGTTCATGTTAACGTTCACGTTTGCACACTGTGAAATAAACATGTTTGAATGAAACTCTGCTGTGTTCCTCTCCTCATTGTGACTCTTTGGTTGAGCAGGAAAGAGCCCCAAACACTCGATCCCAAATCATAATTATCATACAGTAAGAGTTGCATTTTACCATTTAACCACTTTTATGACGATCCCAAAAAATGCTACATAAAAAATTATCAATTTTGTCACAAACAAAGTATATGAGTAAATATATTTTTTCACATCTATTAATCTACTTCTTCTACTTCTTCCATTTTCTCTATTACAACACCCTCTTTCTGTATGTCCTGGATTGCTTCATGCCACACTGCCCCCTAGTGGACACACCAATGATAACGACAAGCTGAATTCCTAAATACGATTCGTACCAAGGTTTTATTTATTTATTTATTTATTTAAAGGTTTTATTTTTTTATTTTTTTATTAGTATTATTTAATCGTCAGCTGTATGATGATGATAATAATAATAATAATGATAATAATAATAATAATAACAACAAAAGCAACAACAACAATAATAATAATAACAGCAGCAACAACAATAATAACAACAATAATCATAATAATAATAGTTATTATTATTATTATTATTATTATTATTACTATTTATGTGAAAAGCAATTCAGCAAGGCATCATGTGGTTGTCATGGATCCTGCTCCTGTGTGTGTGTGTGTACACACACAGTTGTGTTGATACTTGAGCCCGCTCCGGTACATTTTCACTTGACAAAGAGTTTAATCAGCCTTCAGCGTTTTCACTGAATCTGCAGACTCATGTAATTGCTAGTATATTCTAACATATTCCTTTGGAACACACACACACGCACAAACAGGACGTGTATGAGCATGGCATGGACATGAAGCATGAAGAAAAAATCTAGCTGAATAAAAACAGACACACACACACACACACACACACACACACACACACACCAATAATTAAACAAAGCCCCATTGCTTGTGGTCCTAGACATTCTCCTAATGTCCTCATAAGCACAGTTCCATAACAAGATGAATTAGAGGTCATTATGTTCATTATCCTTAGTGAATAAATTACTTCCTTCTTCCTCCAAGTGTTTATGGTTTATTTATTAATTTTAGTTTACGGTTATGTGTGTTTTTCAGTGTACGACCTCCCAAACTAACTCAAAAACACATAGCACACAAGTGTAGACACACACTGACACAAAAACACAGCCAGGACTGCCAAAAAGTCCCCATAAGACAGGTGTGTGATCAGGTCCCCGTAAAACACACACACACACACACACACACACACACACACACACACACACACACACACACACACACAGAGGACAAGATAATGATGGAAGTAGAACTGGTTTGTTGAGGTTAATACCTTTACCCTGGTTTTAACCCTCAGTCACACCCATAACACATCAAACTGCCAAATGTACTCTCAGAAGTGTGTGTGTGTGTGTGTGTGTGTGTGTGTGTAAGGAGGAGTGGTTTCATTTTCCAGTGCAGTAAACACACTCCATTTCCCACATGATATTTTTACAGAGCCTGGACAGATTTAGAAGGAACTTCAGATCATTTACTTCCCCTGATATAATTTTTTTTTTTCATATTTGAAAAATTATCTTAATCCATTCAACTAAATTTTTTAAAAGTTTAAAAGTGTCACATTTAGGTTGCTCTCAGGTAAAGAAATAACGTAAAAAAAAAAAATAAAAAATGCGCTAAGGTAAAGAGAAAAAAATCATCCCAATTCCAAAGCTAACAATCCAGATCTTGGTATTAACATGTCAAAAGTAGGAAAGTTGAAGCCCTGGCAACCCGACCAGCATACGTCAGTTTGCTAGTGTGGTTAATTAGCTTCCTTATTGAATTTGACACACGTCTGTCATAAACAGTGAAGTTCTGTTAGTTTATGACGCACACACGCGCACGCACACACAAGGGCAAAGAAGAGGAAAAAAGCAAGAAGAGGTGAAAAAAAGAAAGAAAGAATGACAGAAAAATCAGGACTTACTGTGACATTCAGAGAACACAGAGGACAACTGACAGCTGTGGACAGAGCACCAAGTTCACATGTATCAACAAAAACACACACACACACACACACACACACACACACACACACACACACACATGCACGTTGTTTCAGCCACTAGTGAGAGGGTGTGTGCGTGTGTGTGCGTGTGTGTGAGTGTGTGCGCACGTGTGTGTGTGTGTGTGTTCGTGTGTGTGGGTGTGTGTCAGGGAGGAGTGTCAATAGGGCTTGAGAGACCAAAGAGGAAACGGGTCATCTCTCTGTAGCAGCCACCACCCCATACACACACACCACACACACACACACACACACACACACACACACACACAAGAGGGTTAGAATGAGAGAGAGAGAGAGAGAGACAGAGAGAGAGAGAGAGAGAGATTGAAGGATGCAGGTGATGTGTCACACTCTGACCCTGTCATCTCCATGACCACACACACACACACACACACACACACACACACACACACACACACACACACACACACACACTCACTTTAGGAATGACTGAAGTGCCGGCTTCAGTTTTATAATAATTAAATGAATGTTAGATATTAAATGAATAGATTTCATTCAAATTTAACTGCAACATTTAACTTTTAAAATATATATTAATTCACAAATCATCTAGCAATAACCTTGACAAATGTTTCATAATGCATAATAAACATTATGCATTATGCAGATCATCCTTTTAGCGTTAAAATAAGTTAAATAATAAGTAAAGTAAGTAAAATAAATAAATAATTAAAATAAGTTAAATAATATTAAAATAATAAGTGTGTATATACATATATACACCAATCAGGCATAACTTTACAGTATGAGCACTGACAGGTGAAGTGAATAACACTGATTATCTCTTCATCATGGAACCTGTTAGTTTATGGGATATATTAGGCAGCAAGTGAACATTCTTTCCTCACAGTTGATGTGTTAGAAGTAGAAAAAATGGGCAAGTGCAAGGATTTGAGCGAGTTTGACAAGGGCCAAATTGTGACGACTAGACGACTGGGTCAGCGCATCTCCAAAACTACAACTCTTGTGGGGTGTTCCCGGTCTGCAGAGGCCAAGGCTCACTGATGCACGTGGGGAGTGAAGGCTGGCCCGTGTGGTCCAACAGACGAGCTACTGTAGCTCAAATTTCTGAAGAACTTAGTGTTGGCTCTTATAGAAAGGTGTCAGAATACAGAAGACAGTGCATCACAGTTTGTTGCGTATGGAGTTGCATAGCCACGGACCAGTCAGGGTACCCATGCTGACTCCTGTCCACCACCGAAAGCACCAACAATGGGCACATGAGCATCAGAACTGGACCACAGAGCAATGGAAGAAGGTGGCCTGGTC
>JAOVYU010000063.1:5498077-5511483 GCA_025674565.1 Synodontis membranacea | reverse complement strand
GCTTCACTGAACACTGATGAACACTAAAGATTGAACTGCACACAGTTATTACTGAAACCCAAAAACTGCTGACGCTCGTCAGAGATACGCAGCACCCTAACACACACACACACACACACGCACACACACACACGCACATGCACACACACCTGAAGCCCAACTCACTTTTGGTTCCTGTAAGATCCTCCGCTTTCAGGTGAGAAGATTATGAGATGAACTGATCAGAAGGAGAATGCATTTCATTGTGTGTGTGTGTGTGTGTGTGTGTGTGTGGACTAGTGACAGCATAGCCAATCAGCTTCCTGCTCTAAATTATTAATTAACCTGTGTGCTCCTTTTACACTGGGTGTCTCTGAGAACACACACACAATGATTGACACAAATAATTGATTAGTCAGAAAAGGTGCGGTTCGGAATAGTTCTCTTCTTAAACTCAATCCAAGGAAGTGTAGTGGGTTTCATCACCGCACAACTTCATGTTCTTCCCTTATCCAAGTGGATTTCCTCCAACCCCCCAGCAACATGTCAGAAGGTGGACAGCCATGATACGTTGCCCATGAATGTCTGTTGTGTCCTGCAATGAACTGGCACGGTGTACTCCCAGTGCTCGGGAAGGTGAACTTGTCATTTTAACTGCATTACAGATATTATTGAAGAAAACATTCTGCCTTTAATGAAGCATTCATGTTAGCATCAACAGGTCATCAACAGGGATGACCGCAGCCTTGAGAGGATGGTAAGGAAAAGACAACTTCAAGGTGTCGGTGTATAAAGAGCCACCATGCACAGACGTCTTCAGGAAATTTGCTACAACGGTCACATTCCCACCCAGAGACACCATCAGAAGTGTCTTACCTGGGGTAAGGAGAAAACCAACTGGACTGTTGCTCAGTGGTCCAAAGTCCTCTTTGCAGGTGAAAGTGAATTTTGCATTTCATTTGGAAATCAAGGTCCTAGAGTCTGGAGGAAGAGTGGAGAGGCACAGAACCCAAGTCCAGCATAAAGTTTCTGCAGTCTGTGATGATTTGTGGTGTCATTTCATCTGCTGCTGTTGGGCCACTGTGTTATATCAAGTTCAAAGTCAATGCAGCATCTACCAGGAGATTTCAGAGACTTCATGCTTCTATCTGCTGACAAGCTTTATGGAGATGCCGATTAACTTTTCCAGCAGGACTTGGCACCTGATCACAGTGACAAAACTACTACCAAATGCTTTACTGACCATGAGATCACTGTGCTTCTTTTGACGAGCCGAATGCTGCTAGCAACGCAACCTGAACTTCAAGAACACAAGTACTGACTCTATAAATGAACATACTTTTCAGACGTAGGACATTTCTGTATTGTAAATCCTCTTTTTGATTGATCTTAGGAAATATTCTAATAATGTGGATTTAAGCCATAATCATCACAATTGAGACAAAAAAAGGTCTGACAAATCTACTGAATATATGAAATTCTTTTAATTAAATTACAAAAATGCACTTTTCCCACAATATTTGATTTTTTTCTGAGATGCACTATTAAGTCATAATGAAACATGAAGTTTTACATCAACACCAACAGAGTTATCTTACATGGAGATATTCAAATAAACTGCGACAAAATGTATAAAAAATGCGAATAGGTGCATGTTTTTTTATCTGGCACGTAAGTAAAAACAAGAACCGTTCATTCTTAAAAATAAAGAAAACTTCATAATTAATTACATGTTAAAAATCCAGGTCTTTGACTAAAACCTTTTTTAAAATAGTGTCCAGGTACAATTAGGATAATTAATACAGTGCAGCTATTAACAGTTAAACACATAAAAATGCTGAAGGGCACACATTGCTAGCTCAGCTAACGTTAGAATTAACATTAAGGCTAATTACTATACAAGTCAAACCATTAACCAAGTTTGCTAGTAAATATTAGCCCCCCCCCCATGCTGGCAGTAGTTGGGTTTAAATCTGCCTTCTAATGAACTTATTTAATTCCTTACATCTAATATAATACAATACATTTTCTTTTCACCTGATATCAGAAAGTACCAGGCCTAACTAAACAGTTTTTCACTTCAGCATGGCTTCTTGCTCAGTTTCCTGATGAACTTTTTCAGCTCTTTTTCGTTGTGAGGCCATTTCACCAGTCGAGAGAGAACAATGCGGCCGTCCTCCATGTTCCCCAACGCCAGTAGCTGACCCAAGCGCCGCCCCTCCAACGCCTGACATGAGCAGTTAGAGGCGTCCGTCAGCCAGAGGACGCTCTGCTGCATCGCCACCTGCTGCTCCTGCTCTCCACCTTCCCAGCGCAGGACCCGACTCCGCCCCTGAGGCTCCACCCGCAGGTCCGCCCCTTCCACAGAGAAAGAGCCAATCTGAAGCCTGAAGGCTGATTAGGGAGGAGCAGAAAAGTGAAAACCTGAAAACCTTTGTTTATGCCGATCAATTTTATATTTACAATGATTAATCTGGAAACCTTAATTTTATTTGATTTTTTTTTTTTTTTTAAAGCAAATTACCAATTAGGCAACAAGGTCAGATGTTTACCTGGCTGAATTACTGAGAGTCATCTCAAATGCAGATAAGTTCATTGTTTTTCACTGAAGAGATAAAGCGATACAAATACAATAAGAAGGTTTTGCTTTTCAGTGTGGCTCATTGTTATATCAGTAATGAAAAAAAAAAGTACTGAATTTATTGGATTTCACGTTTTTTTCTCCACTGTGCTGTTGCTTTTCTATCAGAATGATCTCAATAGATGCTTTTCAGCAGCAAGACAGTAGTATTGAGAGGAGCGGGGTCAATGCCAGGGTTGGGGGTCAATGCCAGGGGTATGGTCATTGCCAGGGGCGGGGGTCAATGCCAGGGGCGGGGGTCAGTGATAGGGGCGGGGTGAGCAGTATTTGACTCTCCTCAGCCACTCAGTGAGCAGTAAGTGTTTATGTAAACTGACTCTAAAATCAAACAAGTGTAAGAACATTTGTTGCTCATGTGCTGCACTGGCTGTCGCCTCGTTCATCTGCGTGGACTTTTATGGGCTTTTCATTTTTCCACTTGAACAAACACCTGTATGCTGAATGCACACAGATCTCACACACTCACCAAACTGACTTCTGCAGAAGTTTTCCTCTATCTCACTCTCTGCCTCGGATTCTGGGCTGCAGGCGTCACACAGCACCGTACCTGCACACGGGACAGAAACACACCTGATTAGCCAGAATTCCACGCGCTTTCGCGACTGATATAGAAATTCCATCAGTGACGTCACACGTTAAATAAAGCCTGTGGTGGGGAATCAGCCTCGAACACCTGCATTACTTAATTAAGATGAGAGATTTAAGGATGGATAAACCTTGGATGGCATCAAGAACATCCAGGCGGTTGCGTCTGGCGTCGTCACTTCCGGGAACGCACAGAGTTGAATGGAATCCGGGGAAGCGGCTACAGTTAAACGCGTCGGGCCACGGGAACCCAAAAGCGTTCATAACAGGCGCGCAGGCGTCGCGCACGTTCTCGCATAGGCTTCTGCACGGGCGAACGGGATGGTCGAGCTCCGGTAGGCACGCGGGGGCGAAGAGCGAGCACAGGAACCGCGTGGTGTCTTGGTGGCACCGTTTATGGACCAGGGGCAGCCACGCGCCCGACTGCTGCTGCGCTTCCCGCGCGCTCTCGTGGCCCAGCAGCGTGGGAAGCCGCATGTGCGCGTACCCGAGCCCGCGGCACAGAGCCATGGCACTCGGCACGGGCCTGCACACGGAGCGCGCGCTGCCGAACTCCACCGACGTAACAAAGTCGGAAACCACGTCCGCCGTCACTTCGTCGACTTTGACGTCCTCTGATTTATCTGCGGAAACGCCGGGCAGCAGCGCGAGCGCGAGAAAAATCAGGAACCGTTCGTCCATCATCTGTAATCTTCCCGCGTTTCCCGTCTCCTTCTTTCCAGCGTCCACAGCGGCGCGCGCACGGAGTTAAAACAAGTTCACCTGAGGCCATCCAATAGCTTCGGGCCACGTCATAACCCGGATTTGTGTCCGGACCAATCAGTTGAATTAGTTGTTAAATACGCTTTATAGTATTTTATTTATTTATTTTTTAATTACTGCCTGTAGTCCATCTCCTGCGCTGCACAAAGTATTGGCACCCCCGCCCCATGCACCGGAGTAAATGTTGCTTCTCGTTGTTGCAGTGTTTTGTATTAACTGTTTTTATGATTTACACTGTTATATGTTGTGTATCTAGATACACTATTCAAATGTATCCAAACAATAAATTGATTCTGTTTCTGAAAAGGACCACCACAGCACCCTTTGAGAAAAATCACACGCATTTCGAAATCACACATCATGTGAAAAACTTGAAGGTACATTTCACCATAACCTTGAGTGTAAAAAAAAAAAAAAAAGTATGACATCTTGTGATGAAATAAAATAAACTTGAGACATTAGCATGAGAAGAAAACACACACACACACACCCTGACTCAGACCCAGAAAATACCTGTTGACCTTAAAAGAGGATTGTTGTGTTAACCCTAACTCAGGATATTTCTATAAAGAAAAGAGCCCTTCTGGAGGAAGTGAGGGATGAGAAATCAGCCCACTTGCTTATTAGGTGTCGTTATGTGTCGGGACATCCTGTGGAATCAGTAGTGTGTAATTCTCACCAGTTTAGTGCGGGTCATAAAATCCTCTAATAAGCATGCTTCAAAGGCCTGGTTGACTTTTGACTTCTCGTGCAGACCACAGCTTGCACATGAGCTAAACATTTACACATTTATCAGGTTAGCAGTGTGTATGTTTAAAAAAATTGTGTAAAATTAATTTATGAACAATAAGAAACAGTAATGTGCATGGCAGTTTGATAAAAAAAACAAAAACAATAATGTCTTGGACATTTTCCCATCGTTCTTGTTTGCCACCAAATAACCGACAAAGTACTGAATGGCCATTTGATTTAAAACAAAAGAGTGGTCTTTGACTTTTAAACAATACTGTACGTAATACTGGGCAGGTAATTGTGTAAACAGTGCCACGATTTCTGGACAGGAGGAGCAAGTTCACTGTCCCCTGTTAATCAGAGTGACACCAGCAAATCAAGGGCATTTGTGAGCTCATGGATGTGGTAGAGGGCGGATAGCGCTTTCTTCTAAAGGTGTGTTATACCGCCGTGTGATGCAGCATGAGCAGCAGAGTGAAAAGACACAGCTGGCTTCATGAGTCCTGGTCATACGTGTGTTAGCCTTCATGGTTTGGATTTGTTGTATGACAGGAAGCGCTGGCTGGTTGGTGGGAACTGGCCAAGAACAAATCATGGTGAAAATGTACAATGTGGACGGTAAGGATGTAGCTGTCTGACAGTCTGTTTTTTTTTCCTAAAAAACCTCTGCAGCTCCAGGTTACAGAAACTGATCTGATGTCCATCAGTTACATATGGATTGTTTATTCTGTCCAGATTCGTTTAAAAGACATTTTTTTCAAGGAGTAAAAATGAAATAAGATTTGAAATCAATTAGAAAACCTTATTCGAATCGAATTTCCTTTCTTTCCGGGGTCGTAACTATATCCTTCATAAAAGCCTTTGAGTGTGTGATAGGGGTATGGAGCGAAGGTGTGTGTGTGTGTGTGTGTGTGTGTGTGTGTGTGTGTGTGTGTTGAAAGAAGTGGATCTCAGAATGGAGTCACGTTTCTGGACGTTGTGACGTGGCGGTCACATATAGAGCTGTGTGTGTTGACAGCAATTCAAAAGTGTTTCCCACATTCGGGATCAGGATGACTTTGAACATCATTCCACATGTCATGTTCACTCCTCACAGCCCCCTCGTCCCTTCTCCTGACACATCAATAGAAAGAATTCAAAACACTTTACACCAGTCCACTTGTATGAAATGTTATGAATGGTTAATAATGGCGACAGACAGGTGCAGGGGTCACAGCTGTGCTTAGGAATTAGTGTGAAACTTCTTTCACTTTTTCAAATTCTGACATCTTGTATGAAGCAAGATCTTCTCTTTTTGGTTAATTTCTCTTTTCCTGGATTTATTTATGTATTTAAGGATTTTGAATCATTTTTTTTAACCAGTGTATGAAAGGGTTTTTGAGGAGATTTTCAGCTGTACACACTCTTCAGGTGAAATTCTTCTGCTTTTTTTTAGTTTCTTTGATTATGTGTGTTAAATACCTAAAAGGATGAACTCTGATTCAGACTACGCCAAGCTGCATCGATGCAGTAATTTGTGGTAAAGGATCCACAACCAAGTACTTACTGTATAAATGAACATACTTTTCAGACGTAGGACATTCCTGTGTTGTAAATCCTTTTTTGCATTTATCTTAGGGAATATTCTAATAATGTGAGATACTGGATTTCAGATTTTTCTTAAGCTATAAGCCATAAGCATCACAATTAAGCAAAAAAAAGGCTTTAAATATTTCACATTATGTGTAATGAATACGGAATATATGAATAAAATGACAAAAAAGGCACTGTGTCATAATCTTTTGGACTAGTTGATTCATAGACCCTGTTTATGCTTGGCATTAAAATGTGTCTTGGTCAATCGGATCACAAGTGGACAGCAATGAATAAAAATGTAAACGACCATCAAGATGCATTCAAGACTCATTTGGGCCTGAATGAGTGGTATTCCTAAATAAAATTTGCTTTCTGGATTTCTGGATGAATTCATTTTTACTGGATTTAAAAAAATAATAATCTGGAATCCACCTGCTGGAGCACATCACCTAAATGGGACAGAGTTGCATTCTAAGGATCTTATACAGTAAGTGGTCACCTGATTCTCGCTACTTTTGCATTCACAGTGGATTATCTGCTTTTTTTTTTTTAAAACCTGAAGTAAGGACTCACTTTTTGTTGATGAATTTGCAATTCTAACACCTTCAATGTTCAGTTTAGACCCTTCACTGCTCCCTGGTCATCATGGGATTGTTAATATTCCTGGTGCTTAATCAGTGCCACCCTGGATTAAATGAGATAAATGAGCACAATGGGGAAAGTGCTTTCACCTTGTCACACTCCAGACAACTCTCAACTTCTCCAACAAGTACTTTTGAGTCATATTATCACTTGGTCCACTTCAGCAACTAACGATTTACCGCTCTCAAGTGCAAGTCAGTGATATTCTGTATCTCATTCGTATCTATTGCTCTTGCATTACTATTTCATCATCTCAGAGGGCTATTTATTTATTTATTACAGTTTTTAGATGATGGTGGTTCCGATTATTCATTTTCTGTCAAATGAACATGTTTGGGTATGATTTTATTGACGTTTTCTGGAAATGTTGAGCCCAATCCTGGGTCTACTACCTTGGTGCGATGGTTACCTACTCCCTCAGATTCCAAAATTAGAACAGACCTTGGTTTCATGTATATAAATGTTAGTTAAATATGACAAACGCTGAGGTAAAGTAATGGTCCTATCAGAAACTTGGCTTAAAAAATGTGCAACTGATAACAATCAATTTTCATTTGATTTTTCAAAGGACGTGGGGTTCCCATATGTGTTAAATCCAAGCTTATTAGCTCTGTAACTCTGTCATTTACTAAAGTTAAGCAGTTTAAGGTCTTGGCCATCAGAGTTGGTGTCTCAAAGGATTTCCATATCGTAGTGGTTGCCTGTTATAGATCTACTCCCAAGGATCCTTATCTCTTAAAAGTGGCAGCAGATTTTTTATAAACCCATTACTCAAATTTTTAATTTGAGTTTTGTCCAACTCTATACCTCAGATTTGGAAAGCTGCTTAAAGGTGGACACCCATCAGAGTTGAACAACTACCAAACTCTCAATCTTGGTCAAGATCCTTGAATCTCCGGTACATTTCCAGTCAAAACAGTTCCTACTTGATAATAACATCTTCAGAGACTTTCTGGTTTCTGAACTGGCCACACTACCATTACTGCTGTGGCTGTGACAAATGATCTTATTGGTGCCTTGGATAGTAAACAGCATTATTTGCCTAATTTGTGATCTATCTAAGGTGTTTGATTCAGTGGGCCATGAATTGTTGCTGAGCAATCTCAGGATGTTGTTTTTGGTCCAAACGATGTTAAATGGTTCAGAAATTATAGATTGAACACAATATATCTATGCAGAGGGCCACAAATCTGATTTTCTCAAGATAAACAAAGGTGTCCCCCAGGGTCCCAAATTGAGACCTATTCTGTTCTTATTCAAGCCAGGACATTCAAGCAAAAACAAACCTCTATTCTGACAACAACATCATTTTACATTTTTAAAAATTGCTTTTAAATGCTTAGAAAACGAAGTTTATGGTCTTCCCCGGCCACCCTGCATAAAGGAAACTTTTCTTGTTTTGTTAGTTCATGTTTCTGCTTCTTCTTATTGCTTTTGGTTGTTTTTATTTATATTAGACTTAATAAAAAATAACACCTTCCAGGATAACTGACATCTGGATCCTTGCAGTAATAAGGAAGAAATTACATTTATTTATTCCTTTATATTTTATATTTGTAATCTGTATGCGGTCACATTTTAGATGCTGATGTTTTGGGTCGTATAAATACTATGAGGTTACTAAATCACACCAGTGAGCCAAAACTTTCACTTCCAGATCAAATCTGGGGCCTTTCGCTGTTTTTCCAGGCTGTGTATAAATGCAGTTGTTGTTTACTGCCTCATCACATCCCTTATTTTAGACCGTACCTTAATACTTTAATGAAAGATCATTACAAAGATCACATGCTAGTTATACACCACTGTAACAGGAGCGCAGTATGTTTGGAATTTTATACCGCCTGTGTTTCCCATTCCTGTGCGTCCAGATTTTCTCACACACATTAGTCTGTTGCTGACTAATGTTACAGGAACTACGTGCCACTTGTGCATCTGGGTCTGTGTGCCAGAATGTGTACGTGAGATTACAGTGAGGACGTGATGAGATCTGTACTGTTACCAGGGCAGAGCTATGTGTGTGTTGTGCGTGTGTGTGTGTTAAATTTTCTCACTGTCCTACATTTACTTCAGAGATGGAAACAACGACATGCACAGTGACCCACTTTCACATCCAAACATGGAAGGTCGGAAAACACCAACAAGCGCCTTGACCAATAAGACAACGGAAACATGAGTACAAGGCAGAATAAAACATATAATCCTAAAACTGATGAGGGTTTGTGTGAGCTGGTGCGAGTTCGACAGTGAGGAATCGTGTAAAGTCTATTTTCAGTCTTTATCTGGGTCAGTGATTTGAACAGCTGTTAGCAAAGCTGCCACGTCCTTCTGGATCATTCTAAAGACTGCAATTTGCACTCCTTTCCAGAAGGACCTTGTCTATTTATGACAAGGAATTCTGGATTGAGTTTTTTGTTTCTGCATTTGTTTATATTTCCCCTCCTGTCGCTGGATCTATTCTGTGTTAATCTGATGGAAAACGCGAATAATCTGCTCTGTTTGAAATGTCCTGTTGACGCTTGTCTTCCCATCAGAGATATTTAAAAAAAAAAAAAAAAAAGAAGAAAATTATGGTTGATATTTATTTTAAAATCTGTGCTCAGAATCATGTGGTAAATTTAAGATCTTTCACGAAGGCACATGTTTCTCTGAGCTCGAACATAACACGAGAAATAGGACTGTTAAATATAGAACAGAGAAACAGGAGATTTAGCCTGATGCATTTCACCTACCTATAACCACAACAGGACATCTCTGAAAGCGACGTTACGACAGTCCATGTGCCACTTTCCATGTCCAGAGCCATTGAAAGAATGCTAATAATTATTATAATGAATTTTTAAGGTAACAGGTTTTAAAACTCTTCTAGTAAATATAAAAAAAATTGTTCATACACATAATTAGAGAAAAACAACAGAAGCATGCTGGTGCAGTGGTTAACAATGTCGCCTCACAGCAAGCACGGGTTTCCTCCAGGTGCTCTGGTTTCCTCCCACAGTCCAAAGACATGCAGATTAGGCCAACTAGCTACTCTAAATTGCCTACAGGTGTGAATGTGAGGATGATAGTTGTCCGTCTCTGTGTTTGCCCTGCGATAGGTTGGCGACCTGGTTGGACTGATAATGTACCCCGCCTCTCGCCCGAAGCCGGCTTGGGTTGGCTCAGAGGTATAGAAAATGGACAGACGGATCCAGATAAGTTGATCCAGATATCCAGACAATAATCCAGATTATGCATATGCAAATTGGAAACACCCCCAACCCTACATGCCTCACCCTTTTCTTCCATTGCATGACCTGCTTTTATTGCACAATATCAAGACTAAAATGCAATTAAATATTAAGGGGGAAGAGACAGTAGTCGTGACCAGCAATGTGTAATAAAATGTAGAAAATGAAGTCCTCGGACGCTGCTAGTGCAGCTTTCCGTAACAGGAAAAGATTTAGGATTTTTGGACAAAATCCATGTTTGGGACTGAAATAGAATGTACATTTCTGCATTTATTTATTTATTTATTTATTTCGGTCTTGTATTGTTTATGCCAAGTTTGTTGGTGATATTACTGTGTTTTTTTTTTTTTTTTTTTAAATGAAGGGTATTTAGGATATGACGTCAGTTATGATGTAGGATATGACATCATTTCTTCAGAAAGCAAAATTATAGAAATCATTAGTAGAATGATTTCATCAGTTTAATTCTGTCCAAGTATAACACTATAAATATGTAAGCACACACACACACACACACACACACAGAACTTAATTCCTCTTGGCAGTAGACTTTGATAATTTCTCAGTGACATGAGGATCTGGGAGGTGCTTCATCATCCGAGTACTTTTAGGGAGAGAAGTTTTGCAGAGCGCAGTGCGCCACAGAGTTCTGCACAAGATAAGAGAGAACAAAAGAACCAAACAAGCGGGAGGACGATTTCCGCTTCATACGACTCATTGACCCCAGAAGCCTCTCAGCAGGTAAACAGTCACCTGTCCAGGTTTGTCATCTTGCTGATGGATTTTCGTGTCTCGGTCATTATCCGCACAAAGTTTCTGTCTGTGTTTTAAAAAAATCTGCATGCTTTCGAACTTCAAAACATTGAAATCTGGACCAAAAACAGGTCTTAAAAGTTTGTAAGAACTGTAAATAACTCTTTAATATAGTGAAATTAATTGAGATGTATGGCGTCTGACTATTTACACTTAGTATTGCTACTATTTTTAAGTCTACAATAAAAATAGTCACTATGAGTCTTTATGAATGTTGGCTATTCAGTATAGTTTATTGCTTATCAATATATGGCCTTAACAAGTACTATTATTATATCAGAAGCATAGTTCCGGGGTGTATGAGTGTTTGTCTGCTTTATATAAGTGTGACTCGAGGACAGAGAACTGCCAGTGTGAAACAGTTGGATGGATGACAGAAGAGAATTTAAAACTTAAGGATGATTGGTGGGTTTACTGTGGGTGTGGCTCCTGCAGTTTATGTGACACAAGCTCTTACTGATGAACGAATTCTAAACAGCAACAAACATGTTGTTCAAAAATTGCACCAAATAAAATCTTTCGGATACGAACTGATAGAAAATGGGTTTAAATTCATCTCGCATCTCACACTGACATCATGCTCTTTCTTTGTGGACAATCTGAGGCATCTTCTCCCTGCTTCTTCTTTTAGAACTGTTCCGGCCCCTCCTAGCTGTTCCCCCCATCGTTTTGGAGAGATGGACCGATCCACGCAGGAGCTTTTTCTGAACTTCATGATCGTACTGATCACAGTTATGCTCATGTGGCTGCTCGTCAGATCCTATCAGGAGGCATGAACTGTTCGGTCTGGAGTGAGAGCATGTGGAAGAGCTGGCCGCCATGAACAGCACGTGCCGACTGAGCTGCAGATGTCGTGGTTATGCTTTGCTTACGTTAATCATGTGATCTGAAGAATAATTCGACGGTGACCCTCGAGCCCGTTTATTGCTTTTCTGTACTTTTGCACAACATGTGAACCATTTGCATTTCCAAAGTATGTGTAAAGGTTATAAATTTACGCTTAAATTTATCGAAATTCTGAAGTTGTGCTTCCAATAAAAAAGGAAGAGAACTGATGTGTGTGCTAATGTGTCTCAGTAGCAGCAGCATTAACAATGAATAAAGACTGATACTTAATCATTAAAGTTATTCAGTCATGTGCACGTTTATCATGAGAACCATCATTCCTTCACTCCTTAGGTTTTATTTCCATCACCATTTTCAGGCTCCGCTCCTTTTAATGCCAACCATCTTTAGTTGAAATGGTGATTATCAAACACATTATCAAACATACAGCAGTGAATCAGAAAAATTTGCCAAATAAATAAATTAATTAATAAAAAAAAAAAAGGTCATTTTAGAAGAGGTCTTAGTCTACATCATCTTAATCCATCTTTGCGCTAATCCTAGTAGAAGGCTTTGAGGTGAGTCTTGGTCAGTGAAGATTGATTTTAGTAGTAATAAGAAACTCCTTGTCATTGTCTGGAAGTAGGGTCGAACATTTCACAGCTATCTTATAAAGACCACAGAAACCTGAATGTGTAAGAAAGGGGACTCAGGAGAAGCACAAGGATCCATGTGCAATATATTATTAATCAACACCCAAACTCATGATATGAGAGACAGTCCAAAGATCAATACCATAATGCAATATACCAGACATCCAAATACATGATACACTGCAATGTCAGAACACAGGCCGGGCAGAAACAGAATAACATTTAAGAACATTCTTACTGATATATTTCTCATTGTAGTCCATGAATCAGAAACACATACAAACAAGAGCAGGAATGAGTAGGCAGAACTTGCCCTCTGCTGACAGGTAGGAGTTGCTGTCCTTATAAAAGAGTATGTGTGTGTGTGTGTGTGTGTGTTTGGTGTGGGTGTCTTATTGTCCCAAGAGGGAGGGGTATTGTTCTGGGCAGTTGAGACATGAGGGTCCACTCCTCACTAAGCCACTAAGCCAGGTAGACCTTATATTAATTTTACTGTCTCACATAACTGGAAGCTGAAAAAAGTTCATTCTAATAAAGGTTTTTCCCAGAATCAACAGAACTACAGATTCCTACAGCTCTAACAACTGGAGTCAAAGCCATGACAATCTGCTTGCTCTTATCCTATGAGATGAAACATCTGACAAATATAACAAATATATGTGAAAGGCAATTTCATTGTTATTATTATTGTTTCTGGGTTTCACTCCACTGCCAACCTGACCACAGTAAAGGTGTGAATAAATGCATATAAATAAATGAATAGAAAATCTGTGGTATGTGCTGGACAAACAAGTCCGATCCATGGAGGTCCCACCTTACAACTTACAGGACTTAAGGGATCTTCTGCTAATATCTTTGTGCCAGATACCACAGCACACCTTCAGGAGTCTAGTGGAGTCCATGCCTCGATGATCCTGGGCTGTTTTGGCAATATCAGGCAGGTGGTCATAATGTTATGCCTGACAAGTGTGT
>JAOVYU010000063.1:5437777-5448248 GCA_025674565.1 Synodontis membranacea | reverse complement strand
GTGTGTGTGTGTGTGTGTGAGAGAGAGAGAGAGAGAGAGAGAGAGAGAGAGAGAGAGAGAGAGAGAGAGAGAGATTTCTGTTTTCATTAACGGCAGTGTATAATTTGTTAATCATACGATCTGATGAAGATTTAAGATTCTTTATTTGTTACATGTATAGTTATACAGGTACAACACGCAGTGAAATGTATCCTGAACCGCTCCTACTTTGTGCAAATAACAAAGAAAAAAAAGTCTATAAAATAAAAATAGAAACAACAAAAAAAAATTCTTAAAAATATGTGCAAAATTGTACAAAATGTAAACAGAATTATAATAATAATAATAATCATAATAATAATAATAATAATAATAATAATAATAATAAACTCTGAATGATGAAGTTCACGGAAATGGTACTGAAACTGGGAGGACAGAGTTCTGAGTTTTATATTGAGATATTCTGTGAAAATTATGAATTGAAATGAAATGAAAATAGAAACTTTGTAAAATTCTCACATCAGCCAAACAAACATAGTATAGTCCAATCCTAAATGAAAAAACAATTCCTGACCACAGTGGAAGATGATGACTGTAAATATTTGGATCACAGCTGTGACATCACACACAGAAATGTTACAATGTTAAAAATTCTAGGGTTAAGATTTAAAAAATTAGACACTTAATAACATTTCTTTCCTCTTTAATCTTTGCTTCATGTACAAGACTGTCATGTGAGCAGGGCCAGGGGTTATCTTATCCGGATATTTCAGTTAAAAGATGAGTGAGTCCTTCTCAGAACTTCTTCATTCAAGTTTGAAGTGTTAAATACAATGTGATGTATGTGCACAGAGAAACCCAAAATGTTCACAAACTATGGGGCTTGTCCTTTTCCTAATTTCAACTAGAACACCCCCAAAAAACCCACTGATCATGGAAAGAAGGAAGTGTGCTAGCATGTTGCCCGGTCCACTGACTGTCAGCATATCCATTCACACTTCAATTTACAATAGTAGCTTTGCCTCATGTCACTGTCAATTATCAGCTTTTATACAGTGAATAACTTTTAGCCATTTTTAACAGGGAAACCGGAAACAGGAAATGAACGGATGGATAAGCTTGTGCTTATTGTTTTGAGGTGGAGAGATTGTGGGATTGAGCAATCTAGAACATCTCTATGTCTAAAATAATGAAAGCTATCATGAGAAACTTGTCCAACAACACAGTGATTAACTGGGATCAGTTTTTCTAATTTAATCCCAGTGTTAATCCACAGCAAATAGCGACAATTTTGACAGTTTGAAAGTAAACTCATGCCATGTCTCAACCACTTTCACCCAAACACTTCTTTCTTTGAAAGTGTAGAACAACAGAACGTGATCCACTGCACACACAATTTACACATTTCCAAGAAGCTTTGTACCTTCACTAAAATTGTTGAATAAACTTGATTGTCAATGAACTGTTCTTAAAACCTGCATAAAACTATGTTTAGCTTAAAACCCTCTTTGCTTTAAAACCCTGTTTAGCTTAAAACTGTGTTTATCTGTAGTGTAAATGCTACACATTATGCCTGTCTTACACAGGTGAATACAATCACCAAAAAAGGAGGAATAAACAGCAGCACTCCTGTCTGTTCTGTATGAGAGGAATGATCTGCATGTGGCAGCGCAGAAAAAATGAATGGGTTAGATATTTATCAGATCCGTCTAAACGTCCATTCTGAAACATAAACCAGCACCATCAGCGTCACACTCACTTGAAATTTGCCATGAAAAATCACATCCTTTAAGAAATGTCTTGTCTTGGCAGAGTTGCTCTTTTCCTCAGCCATCTTCACTTTATCTCCTGCTCTGAGATTCTCCAAGTCCATGTCCTGCTATTAACCCACTGTCTATTAACACATGCATACACACACTTCATATCGTACAGCAAGTCTAAATTCTCTGCCTGCTACTTGAGAAGAGTGAGAGATGCCAGGAGCTAATATTAGACAAAACTATAAAGCTTAATGTTCAGATCTTCAAAGCACTCTCTCATTACTGCTAACACATGCTCCAGCAAACACACACTCTCACAAATCAGCGTAAGCCCAAACACACGACCGGAACGTTCTTGAGATGTTTCTTTAACATTTGGATCAGCAGGTTAACAGAGAAAGACAGGAAACACAGCCGAGTTTAAGCGGAACAGTGTGTTAGGATCATCTGTCACTGTGAAAATACACAGAGTCACATTCATTCACCCACGAAACCTTTTATTCTCCTCACGTGCGCTCGAGACATTTGTGTGCAAGCACCTCAGCAAGATATACACAACAAAGCAGAAAACACACCCTTAAAAGTGCAAATTATAAATAATGGATTACTTCATGTAGTTTTTCCACTGTTTCATGGTTAGCTAACAAAACTAAAATCAGTAGGCTATAGACATAAAACATCAATTTATTATTTTAAATTAGAGTTATATAATCCATATGCAGGTCTGGAAAAAAAAATAAGAGCCACTGGAAAACCACTAAAATTTTTAATTCGGTTTCTTAAATCAGCATCTATGTATTGGAGGCATTTCATAGCAGTGTCTCTGGTGGAACTCCAACACAAGCATACATCATTTTACTTAATGAGGTACTGATTAGGTGATCACCTGAAACAAATCTTATTTAACAAGGAAAAGTATAAAAACCACTGTTGTGGTCATCAATATCCTCTTGCAATAGGACCAGCTTGGATGGCAAAAACAGTCCTAGTAGTACCTGAAATTTACCTGCAATATGAAAATATCTATTCATCATGTCAAGAGAGTTGAAAAGAAAAGTTTCAAGTGGGGAAAAAAGAAGGATTCAATTCTGGCTTTACAGGCAGAGGGATACAGTGAGTGTCAGGTTGCTTCCATCCTCATAATTTCAAAGATGGCAGTTCATAAGAACAAGGCTGAGCAGCAGATATTGGAGACAACAAAGTTACAGACTGGCAGAGGGAGAAAACGACTCTCCACTGACCAGAATGATCATCAACTCCTTCTAATGTCACTCAACAACCATAGGAATGCAAAAGGTAGCTGGGGCTAAGTGCACAGCAAGGATGGAACGAAAAGGGCTTCTACAGGCGGGGTTGAAGTCATACAAAGCTATAGAAAAGCAATGACAAGCAAATAAAATCCAGCCTGAGGTTTGCTAAAAAAATATAAGGATTGGACCATACAGGACTGGAGTAAGAACATCTTTTCTTACATGTCCAATTTTCGGCTTTTCCCATCACCTAGTCTTCTAATGGTTAGACAGAAACCTGGAAAGGCCTACAAGCCACAGTGTCTCGCACCCACTGTGAAATTTGGTGGAGGATCTGTGATGATGTGGATCTTCAGCAAGGCAAGAATAGGGCAGATTTTAGTTTGTGAAGGACGCTTAAATCAAGCCAGGTACATTGTTATCCTGGAAGAAAACTTCCTTCTGCTCTGAGTGTTCCCTAACTCTAAGGATTGAAGATGGTCACAAGCCATCAAACAAAGAGGGGCTGATTGAATTTTTGCACAAGAAGTGGTTTAAAGTCACCCAAGACCAACATGAAAGACTGGTGGACAGCATGATAAGAAGCATGAAAGTTGTGATTAAATGTTAGTTATTCCACTATGTATTGATTAAGTTCAAACATTAGAAATGTGTTGCTTATAACTGAAAATGATCTTGATTTTTCTGCATTAATCAAGGTTTGAAAACACTGCATCTTTTTATTTTGACCAGTTATTTTGGAATTTGGGGGAAATGTTGTCAGTAGTTTATAAATGCCTGAACATACACTTAAACAGTGAAGATGATGTCGGTCAGGATGGTTCCCTTTTGAGTCTGGTTCCCCTCAAGGTTTCGTCCTCTTGTCATCTCAGGGAGTTTTTCCTTCCCGCCATCACCACAGGCTTGTTCATATATATTTATTTATGAATAAATGTATAGATTTATGAATTTATAAGCAGAATTTGTATATTTCTGTAAAGTGGAAAAGTCCATTGTTAAAAGCACTGTACAAATACATTTGAATTGAATTTAACTGAATTGACTAGTTTATAGAATAAAACAAAAAGGTTCATGTTCATCAAACACATACCTATAAATAGAAAAACAAGAGCTATATAAATTTATAAATTCATAATTGCTACATTCATTTGTGATAACTGACTTGTGTGTAAACACTGATGTGGCCACTTCAAAAATATCCTTCAAATATTTGTGGTGTGTGGTTTGAGATTGAGAGAGAGTGAACGCTGGCGCATTTGGCTGCCGCTGCTCCCCGAAATAGTTCTTATTCTCTTATTTTACTTACTTTTTAATTTTTAAATTTATATTCTACTCTGTAATTTTTTTTGAATGCTTGTTTATTTTTTTATGCAGTATTGTTTTAAGTCTTGAGATCGCTCCTAAGTCTTATTTTGACACTTTTATCTGAGCGTTTTTTCTGCTAATGACTCTCAAGCTAGCAGCCAACTGGCTCCAGATTGCTTTGTGGACTTTGGACTCTGGCATGGATGTTGTACCTGCTGTCCGGATAGTGCTTCACTCCCTGCATGATATGATTACTGATATGGGTCTTCACTTCCTGTGCTTAGCTGAGACTTGGCAAACCCCAAACGTGTTTATGATGTTAAATGAAGCTACTCCATCTGGGTATAAATCATCATAAAGATTATCAGTAAATCATAAATCAACCTCGATCAACAGGTTGTGGGGGAGGGGCTGGCTGTGTTGTATCGCTCTTGCTTCAAAGTTATGAGTGTGCCTCTGCATGATACCTCCTCATTTGAATATCTTGCTTTAAAATTCATTGCAAATACATTATTGCTTCTCCTACTCATCTACAGGCCTCTTAAAACATCTACCACCTTCATTAATGAATTTACTGAGTTCTTATCTTCATTGACCCATCTGTATACATCTATTTTGATTCTGGGAGATTTTAATATCCATATTGACTCAAATACTTGCAACCTTGCTGACAATTTTCTCAATATGATGCACTGCTCATGTACATGAACATGTAAACTCTCCCACTCACTCAAAAGGTCACACACTAGATCTTGTCTTTTCCCATGGCATTTCTCCGACTGATCTCTGTCTTAAAGATCTTTCTGTTTCGGATCACAAAGCTGTTTTATTTAATATAGTGGCTCCTAAGCAACACCTTCATTGTCGTACTACACATCCCATTACCTACAGAAACATCAAGAACATTAACATGGCTGAGCTTCGAGTTACACTACACTCCCAATTTAATGATCAGGCTTTTGGTAACATAAGCCTTGATGATAAAGTAATACTGTATAATTCAGAACTTTCCAATGTGCTTAACCAGTACTCTCCCCTGAAAACACGCTGCGTCTCATTTTTACATTCTGCTCCATGTTTCACACCAGAGCTGTGCAAAATGAAGGCAGCAGGACACCAATTAGAGAGACGTAGCAGGAGTACTGGCCTAACTGTACATGCTCAAGCTTACAAAGACCATGTGTTGGCTTATAAGGATTCCCTCGATAAGGCCAAATCATTTTATTATTCCTCACTTATTGCAAATGGTCAGAATAATCCTAGGGCTCTTTTTCTACAATCAATAACCTACTCCAACCTCCTAGATCTTTTCCATTTACCCCTTCAGTCGATCTCTGCTGTGAATTCCTTAACAACTTCCAGAACAAAGTTAGTTCCATTCATAGTCAGCTCCAGACACCGTCTGTTACAGCTAACCAGAATGAGGATCCTACTTTATCAATACCGTTAACTCATTCGCTCTCTGCTTTTACATCCATAGATGAACATACTGTCTATGACCTTGTCTCAAAATCCGAGTCCACTACATCCCTTTTGGATCCCATGCCCACTCAACTAGTGAAGTGCTGCTTGCCTGCCCTTTGTCCGCTCATTGTACAGATAATAAATTCATCCCTCCTTACCGGCACTGTTCCTACCTCCTTTAAAACTGCAGTCATTACTCCTGTCCTTAAAAAGACTGGGACTGCAGCTGATGATTTCTATAACTACCATCCTATCTCCAACCTCTCTTTCATTGCTAAACTTCTTGAGCGTACTGTTGCCTCACAGCTACAGGATTACCTAACGAACAATAGTAGAAGAATTGCAGTCTGGTTTTAGACCTAAGCATAGTACAGAGATGGCCCTAGTCAAGGTCATCAGTGATCTGCTGGTTGCGACTGACATGGGCCACGTCAGTCTCCTCCTTCTGTTGGATCTTACTGCCGCATTTGACACAGTCTGTCATAAGATTCTACTCAGCCGTATGGAAACTCTGGTAGGCATTAAGGGCATACCACTTTCCTGGTTTATCTCGGATTGTACTGACAGGGAACAGTTTGTGTCCATTGGTAGCTTCAGGTCGTACAGGGCCCCACGCACGCACAGAGTCCCCCAAGGCTCTGTTTTGGGTCCTTTTCTTTTTCTCATCTACATGCTTCCCCTTGGCCATATTATTCATCAGCATGGATTAAATTTTCATTGCTATGCCGATGACTCACAAATCTATATTCATTCAAACCCCTCTAACTTACTTTCTCCATCTGGATTGGTAGGTTCTCTCACTGCCATTAGCACCTGGATGAAACAAAATTTCCTCAAGCACAATCATGACAAAACT
This sequence comes from Synodontis membranacea, assembly GCA_025674565.1. NCBI lineage: Eukaryota > Metazoa > Chordata > Actinopteri > Siluriformes > Mochokidae > Synodontis > Synodontis membranacea. The sequence continues at coordinate 5,441,634 of JAOVYU010000063.1, read as the reverse complement.
GAAGCTATTTTGATTGCCACACCAACCATGCTAGGCAAGATCAAGCATCTACCCCTGTCTATCCCTGGGTAGTTCACCACTGCTACCTCTGAAGTCAAAAATCTTGGAGTCATGATGGATTCAACTCTTTCTTTTGATTCCCATATCAAACACATTACTAAAACAGCTTTTTTTTTTCATCTCAAAAACATATCTAGAATACGTGCTTCACTTACCTACAACTCCACAGAGACTCTCATCTATGCCTTTACAGCCTCTCGGTTAGATTACTGTAATGCCCTGCTATTTGTCATTTCAGCTAAGAACCTAAACAGGTTGCAATATGTACAAAACTCTGCAGCACGTGTTCTCACGTTTACCAAATCCAGGCAACATATCACCCCTGTTCTACACCAGCTTCAATGGCTACCCATTCAATACCACATTCACTACAAAATTAGTTCTGTTAGTCTTCATAGCACAGTGTAATCTCTCACCTACTTATCTCTCTTATCTCTTAACTTCATACCAACCCATACGTACGTTCCACCGATGCCCACCTCCTTTCTGTTCCTCCCACCCATCTCCGCACTATGGGAGACAGGGCTTCCAGTGTGGCTGGTCCTAAATTATGGAACTCTATCTCTCTTGCACTTCACCAATGCACTGAACTTTCAACTTTCAAAAAACTTCTGAAAAGTCACCTCTTTTTACTGGCTTTCCATACATCACCCTGAGTCTCTCATCGGTGAAAGATCAGTTTTCTCATTTATGTTATTATTTGTTCTTACTTTTTATTTTTAACTGTATTCCGGTCTGAACTTACATTATTGTTTCTCTGTGGGGCATGTTTTTGATATTTATTGTATTTATTGTTTAATAGTGATTTTACTTTGTTTCTTGTACGGTGTCCTTGGGTGACCTGAAAGGCGCCTTATAAATAAAATGTATTATTATTATTATAATTATTATTATTATTATTAGACGTAACTGAAGGTCTCCATAGAGTCTTAGCTGCCATCATGTTACATTACCAATAAAGGTTAAAATGAAGACTCACAATGAAGTGAATGTGTGTGAGCTTTATCATACCTGCTGTGAAGTTTACATTAAAGATTGAACAATACACATTATACTCAGAAAATAGAATCCAGCTTGCTGTAAAAAGAATAAAGGACACAAGCGATTAAAAAAATAATAAAGTGTTTTTATAAAACTCAATTCTGATTATGTAACTTCATGACACATATCCGGGGATTAGATATTTTTAGAGAAATGGTTTGAAAACACAGCAAGAAAACAAAACCAGACATGGCCTTGTGCATAGCGGGTTCTCCCAGCGGGATCAGTGTGTCAGTCCATCCCTAACAGGAAGACAGACCAAAGTTCACTTCTCCTAGGGAACATAAGGATGTGGTGAAATGCAATGCCCCCCCCCACTTCCTCACTGTGATGGACTGAGTGAGACTCAGGCTTTTAAACATTCTAAATGTTTATATGATATTGTCATGATGCTCAGGAAACTGCCCTGAAGTTCAAATCTAAATTCATAAATTGATTTCTCTTTTTCTGTCTGCTGTTTTTCCAACTGAAAGTGTTAGAAATCCAACTGAGATCTCTTTATTGTCTTTATTTGTTTATTTAACATTTCTTATTAATATAGCAAAAAAATTACAATGTCATTTGTATAAACTACATATAAATATGGTATGTTTTAATAAGTTTAAATAAAAAATAAACACATAAATTTAAAAATGGAGAAAAGTGAAAAATTAGAGCAGAAGTCCAGCACAGAACCTCCCATCAAAGCTGAGCTCCTACCTCATGACCGTTGGCACATGCACAAAGCAAACGCTCCACCAGTTATATGTGCTCCATCCTGAATGCACACAAAGCTGCTGACCCTTATGGACTCTCAAGACAAGTGATCAGGGCCTGCACAGAACAGCTGCTAAGTGTCCACCCTAGCAGTGTTCCCCATCTACTTCAAAAGAGTGTACCATTGAGCCACTGCCAAAACATGCTACTGACATGACCCTCAACTACTTCTGTCCTTTCCCCTTATCAAGCAGGCACATCAGCATCTCTACTTCTTGAAAGAAAGTTAATGAATCTACTGAGATACTAGTGAATTTATATCAGTGTACCATTAAAAGTATACTTATGAATTTCATCTCAGTGTGGTAAACCAGTTGCTCCTTCTCTGATTGAAAGGCCTTCCAGCAGGTTGAGGTCACAATGGGGATCCAAGATGGCGGCGCGGCAGTGGCAGTAGCTCGCAGCGGCCACCCCAGCTCCAAAATGGTGCTTTTTTGTGCTATTTTGTTAATAAGCATGACTCTGAACTCACATGGGCACCGAAACAAATGGTGTTCATGTTTACCACCATCAAGAACTTTTGAAGTACAGGAATAATCCAATAAATGACCTGCAGGATGAACTTCTGCAAAGACTACGCGTCCACGGGTTGCTACTGAAACCAGGCCTCCAGCCCTCGGCATCGCCTAATGCCTGCAGCCAGGAGAGAGCCCGTCAGAAGCGGTGCGCGAGGAATCAGAAGCGCGGCAAGCGAGCAGGGGTCCTTGCTAGGCTAAAAGCTAATCCCAGCTGGCCGGCACTCCCGTCCATCCTGCTTTCAAATGTCTGCTCCCTGGATAATAAATTGGACTACATCAGACTTCATCGGACTACCCAGCATGAATTCAGAGCAAGGCTAACCGCATTTCATGCCAACAGAAACACAGCACTGTGAGGTAAGACTTGCGGTGGTGGTTTGTGTGTTTATACCAACACGGAATGGTGCAAGAACTCTGTTTTAGTGTCCAGCTTTTGCTCACCACTGGTGGAGTTTATAACTGTTAGATGTAGACCATTTTATTTACCACGGGAATTCACCACTGTGTTCAATGTTTTAGTGTATATTCCCCCTAGTTCTAATTCTAAAGAGGCACTCAGTGAGATGTACACAGCTATCAGTGGATTACAGAACACACACCCGGATGGACTGTTTATTATTGCAACCATGCAAATCTCAAGTCAGTTCTCCCGAAATTCTATCAGCATGTGGACTTTGCAACGAGAGGGGAGAACACGCTGGATCTTGTTTACACAAACATTCCCGGCACGTACCGCGTGGAGCCCCACCCCCACCTCGGCTACTCAGGCCACATCTCTGTTATGCTAATTCCAGCACACAGACCGCTCGTCAGACGCACAAATCCGGTTCCGAAGCAAGTGAGAACCTGGCCATCTCTGCTCTTCAGGACTGTTTTGAGCACACTGACTGGCACATGTTCAGGGAGGCTGCATCCAACGGCAATAGCATCAACTTGGAGGAGTACACATCATCAGTGACTGGCTACATCAGCAAGTGCATCAATGACGTCACTATCTCCAAGACCATCACCGCGAGGACGAACCAGAAGCCGTGGATGACTGCGGAGGTGCGTGAGCTGCTGAAGACCCGTGATTCTGCCTTTAAAGCAGGAGACAAGGCGGCCCTAAGAACAGTAAGGGCCAAACTGTCTCAGGCAATCAGAGCAGCGAAACGCACCCACGGGCATGTGTGACACAATGCGCATGTGGCAAGGTATCCAAGCCATCACCAACTACAGGACAACAGCACCTACCTGTGATGGTGATGCCACCCTACCAGATGCGCTGAATGATTTCTATACACGGTTCGACGCACAGAACGACGTAACGGCAAAAAAATTCTCCCCCTCGCCCGATGACCAGGTGATATGTCTGACCACGGCTGATGTGAGGGAAACTCTTCGCAGAGTTAACCCACGGAAGGCCGCTGGGCCAGATAACATCCCAGGGAGAGTGCTCAGAGAATGTGCAGACCAGCTGGCAGATGTATTCACTGACATCTT
>JAOVYU010000063.1:5248532-5263035 GCA_025674565.1 Synodontis membranacea | reverse complement strand
TGTGTGTGTGTGTGTGTGTGTGTGTGTGTGTGTGTGTGTGTGTGTGTGTGTGTGTGTGTGTGTGTGTGTGTTATAGAAGGTGATCAGTTTTCAGAAGAAACGGAAATGAATCTTAATGAAGCTCAGACTGAACCGCATAAGAACATCACTGATTGCTGTGTTTCCTGAATTAATCACATATCAACAACAACAGCAGATCAAACCATCCACCCCTGGAGAAAAAAAAAACATAATATAAAGCTAATATTTTAATAGAATATTTCTCTCTCACTCTCACCTGAACTGGAGCTGTTTATTATCACATTCACTTGGATAATACTTTCTAACTTTATTCATTTAAACTGCATTATCAGATTTTTAATTTTATGTAAAAGTAATTAATAATTCATTTGCTTGCTGTTTATTTTATGCCAACATTACAGCACCCTTTTTCATTCTCATTGCCAACATTTCCCAAAAATATATTACAAATATTCTGGATAATAAAATAAAATTGTGATGACTTTAAAGACAAGAGAACACCAGATCAGTTTCTGTAACTGAAGTCTTATTAATGTGAATGAAAAATGTCTTCATATATATAAAGTGTGTTTAATCAAACTGAGTTCATAAAGTACATATAAATAAAACCTGACTGCATTACAGGTGAAATCTTACAGATGTTTTATTCACATTGTGAACTTTTAGATCATTTTGAAATGTCGCATTGTTTTTGTTATTTATCCTACAGAGTTACAGGAACTAAATAAAGCACCAGACTCAACTAAATCTCAGAAACTCATACTTTATTTAAGTGGGTAAAGTTACAGCTGAGTGATCATGGTTTACTTGTGTCACTGACATACCGTCTCCGGAAGTGACGTCTGCGTTATCATACACAATGACGTCATGATGCAAGTCAGGAGAATAAACGGGAGACTCCGTCAGACTGCTGGGAAAACCGCCGTGTTCACTTACAGCCTGTAGAGCTATTAATAACACACACACACACACACACACATACACACACACACAGAGAGAGAGAGAGAGAGAGAGAGAGAGAGAGAGAGAAACTTCTCCAGGAAAAAAAAACTTTATAGTCACATTTTACAAATTTAATTTAATGAATAAATCATAAAGTTTCTTTTTTGATCAAAAGAAAATCAGTTAGTGAGCTAATACTGAGTAAAAGTCTGACTAAAACTCTAAAAATACTGAATTAATAATGAATTATGTAGAACACACTTTGTTAGTTTCATTTCAACACTATAACACACACTGAATTAAATCTATTTAAGTCTCAGAGTAATTAACAGAAGCAACTAAAACACAATAAAATGTCTCTAAGCGTAAAGCAGAAAAATACAATTATTATGCTGAAAAAACTTAGCAAGTGAAAATAATTCTTATGAAATATATTCAGAATCTGATGTTGTTATTCAGCCTGTATTTAGACGCTTTCACACATTTCATCCTTTTACTAAAAGTGTTCGAGCGGATTTTATCACGTCTTCTAGAAAAGTTTAAATACTTTAAACTAGAAAAATTATCTGCAAACAGAACAAGACTATTTCAAGAAAGAAATGAATAAAAATGCAACGTATATTAGTTTACTGTTATCTTATAATATATATATATATATAAAATTAGCAGTGTAAAATATATATTTGATTTCTAACTTCAGTCACAGTGTGTAACTGGAGAAGGAGGATGAACAGAGCCGCTGGAGAACCGAGAGAACCTTCAGGTTTACGGCATGTGATTAAACTCGTCTCAGGAGGAGACACGAGACATGTTCATGGTATAAAAGGATCTGATGATGATGAGTGTTACGGTCAGATCCAGCTGTGCTCCTTGTGTGTGAGCTTTACTCACAGCATGGTGCATTTCCTGAATGATCTGCACAGAAGGAATCTTACAGAGCAGTCACAGGCTGCACAAAGGGCTAGAACACTCCAGCACGCACTCCTAACCTCGTGTGTGATGCCGTTAATACACACTTCAGAGTCCAGCTAATAAACCCAAACTGTACACTGACTCATCACTGAAAAACATTTACTGAGAAGATGATCACTAACACCCACCATTAGCGCTAAAGCTAAACTAAAGCTAATCCTAAGTCATGATCAGAGAAATAAAGTTTTGCTATCAGTATTTTAATAAATTTGGTTTAAAATGCTGTAAATATAAGTCATAGTTACTCATGTGTTATAAACAATACAATAAAATACACAACTCAGACTCAGCAATGTTCTTATTTATTAACAAAGACACAAAAGCATAAAAGAGAAGACATTTCCATGTTGGAGTTGGTTGGTCCAAAGTGGAATATTGCTTTATTTTTCTTTTCTGTACTTTTCTGCTGGAATTGTTTTGTGTTATTTTCAACTACAATCTACACAACACAGAAAAATCAACTAAATTACCGTACAACTCCAACTGCAACTGCGTCAGCTAAACACTCTCATATACAAATCTATAAATATGAACAATGTTAGAAACTATTTTTATTACGCTGTAAGATAGAGAGAGCAACAAAAACGAAACATTCTTAAATATAAAATGCAAACCAGAAATAATAAGTCACAAAACGGAAAAAAAAAAAAACAGTATTAAAATCTGAGTTTTAGTCTTTTTCATGAAGGAGCACAAAAAGGCAGAGCGCCGTCTCTAAACCTAACACCATGAAATGATATTTCTTTAATTATTATTAAGAAAAGAAAAAAAACACTGTGATAAATAGATCAGAAATAATCTTATAGTTAATGGTTTTATATCCTGTTAGAGACGATAATGCAAAAAATATTTTTACTGGATTACAGAGTTTTATAAGTCATTTTATGAAGATGTGTGAATTAGAAATGAGGCCTAATTCTACAACACGCTGAAGTTTAAAGAGATTTCACTGAACAATCATAACCGTGATTATCACACACACTTTAATGTTCTAGTTAAAATGACATTCTGGGAATTTATTTAAAAAAAATTAAATCTCTTTATTTTAAATATCAATTTGTTTCAAACTTTTCTTACCTGAACCACTTTAAAACCATAACCTGATATTTTAATTAATATTTAATGCTTATAATGTGCAAATCTAGCAAAGGTACCAATAATACCAATTTAGGCTGTAAGTTGTAATTCTTTATGTATATATATATTCATGTTTTTAGTGCATTTTCTTTTTCTATTTATTTAATTGTTAATTTGTTTGTTTATTTATTTTGATAAATATACAGTCTACTGAAACTGAAAAGTTTTTAACCCCTGTTTTATTACAGCTTATTTATTTATATTGTTTGTACATTGCTGTGGCATAAGAGGAATAAAACACTTGGGGATGTGCCGTTAGAGGAAAATAATTAACTCACATTTCTGATTGTCAGTGTGTGTTATAATTGATCAGTAATAAACACTGTTCATGTCTATTATATAAACTATTAAGGTGAATTTATCATTATTATATAAAATACTTTTTTTTTTTTTTTTTTTTTTTACAAAATTCACATATCTCAGGCCACACACACGCACACACACGCACACACACACACACACGCACACACGCACACGTCATGTAATTTTGTTATTTTTTAACAAAACTAACATAACACATTTTTACTGTGTTTATGAGCTCATCTTTACTGAGACTTCGTATTTACTTCCTGTTTCCTACTTCCTGCTTGTGAGCGCTTACCACTTTCTTGTACATTATGTTTAACACACACTCCTGTATAAACACTCCATTCAATTACACTGTAATAGTCTGTGTGTGAAGTGTGTGTGTTTGTGTTTTATTGTTAATGATAAACTAAATATCTAAAACACATTACACTATATAATAGATAGATTTATACAATAAAACAATAGTAAAGATTAATAGCTGAATAAATTAACGTCTTCACAAAACATAGAGCTGAGATCATAAATTAGATTCCAGGCCATTTATAAATCTGTTAGTAAAGACCTTTTGTACAAAATGTTTAAAGTTGCAATAATAATAATAATAATAATAATAATAATAATAATAATCACATTTTGTTCTTTCATTCAATAAAGAGTCAAATAACCCAAAGCCTAGAGAGTCCTGTTGTCATAGAGAAGGTCCAAAGGTCAAATTAGCAGATATAAAGAGATCAACACCTCTTATTCTCGTTATTCCCTCACATCCACGGACTCCCTGAAACACACAAACACAGTCGAGTGTGTGTGAGATGACATTCTGCAATTCTTTGCTCAATGAAAATAAACCTCATCAATTAAATTATTTTCTATCCCTCAGATCTCAGCTTCCCTGAATACAGCGTCAATTTCTGTTCACACAACATACTGTAGATAGACAATTCAAACACAGCCAGCTTGCTAGTTAAACAAATATCTAACTTGTTAAAACAGACAGCTGTTTACAACAACAACAACAAAAAAAGATAGCTAGATAGGTAAACAAATAACTGGATCATTAAAACAGATAGATAACCAGATATAGCAGATCACTAGCATAGCAAGTTAATTATAAAATATTATTAAATAAGCTGTGTTAGTTGATTATTTAACTATAGATTGACTTCTGCAGTAAGTATAACAGTTTCAGTTTGTTTGTTTAATCAGAAGGACATACAAGATGCTGCAGCTGAGTGCTGTACCTGCGGCTGCTTTGGACGCAAACTCAGACCACCAGCACCAGAGAACTGCCATGATGACGATCATTCCTAAGAAAGGCAGTGAAAGAACATCAGGCTCAGTGCAGAGCTGAGGGAGTGATGAAGGGATGTGATGGGAGAGAGATGAAAAAAAGAAATTAAAGCATGAATGAAGGGTGAAGCAACGAAACAAACAAACACACACAAATGCACATCTCTTATGAAACCGTCATGAAGGTGTTGAGGAACTGTGACTGAAATGAGAAACAGAGAGACATTTGATTAGTAGTTTGATATGAATAATCATTAAACATCATTCGTTCTGTGTATTCAGTGCCGGAAATGATCTGAACATCAAATGTGCTGCTTTAGTGTTTCCAAGGAATCTCAAGTGACTTTGATGAATTCTTTGATGATGTTTAAGCCAAACTGAGAAACGTTTTGCTGCAGTCTCAAGTTATTTGAGTAGAAATGGTCTTGGAGATTAGAATTTAGATGTTTAAATGTAGGTTAGGCGATAGAAGTTGGAGGTTAGCTATTGATGTTTTATTCGCTGAGGGTTAGAGGGTAAAAGATTAAGTGGTGGAGGTTCGATGTCAGATGGTTGGAGGTTAAATGTTATTTTGCCTGGGTACTTTTCATACATCTCGAGGATTAACACAGATATCAGTTGAGAGCCAAGACATTCCTGTCCATCAGGTTTCCATGTGAAGTGGTAAATATTTTTTACTTTCTGGATGCAGAACTGATGCACTGAATGAATGTAATATATATGAAACGGCCATCTTGCTGCTTCATAATTAAACTCTTGTAGAAACCTGGCCTTAGAGGTTTTGATAGACTCCTCCTACCTGTCGATCCTCTGTGAGTTTCTCTAGCTCCTCCCTACAGCTCAGAAGCTCCAGCTCCAGTTCAGCCCGCTCCTTCTGACTGGTCTCAAACAGGTTCTGTAGCTCCCTCAGCTCAGTCCGCACTCCATCACACTGCCGTCACAGCGAAAACACGAAAAACACAGAATACAGATGAAAAATGGTCTTTCTGCCACTACAGCATGGTACCTTCCCTAGTGTACCTACTTCAACAAATCCACTCAATAACATCTGCCCTGGTAAACCTGCCCCAGTGTACTGTACACACCCCATATTCAGGATATCAATAACAACAATGAGCTGACCGCCTAGCAGACATCACAGTGTATCCACCCCAAGTATTTGTTTAAGCATACATGCTCCAGTGTACCAGAACCAGTCTATTAATACCCCAGTAAATCCAGCATGCTTCACCAGTGTATCAGCTCCAATAAGTCTACCCCAGCCTGATAAGCAGTCTGTCTTAATTTGCCCTAGTTGGCCCAGATTTTATATGCTCCAAATTCATCTGGTTCATTCAGTGGTATATTCCACTTTACATACCCGAGAACCACTGAGTACCTTCAGCCGTACTTCCGAAGCACACTTTGCACACATAGCATCTACCCAGGCCTAGCTATTCCTGCATAGCTTTACCAGGATATTTGCCCATGTTATTCTGCCCCAGCTCACCAGTCCTCACTCATCTGCCCCAGCATATCCACCCCAACTTTCTTGTCTAGACTATTTGCCCCTGTATACTTATCCAGGATCAAAGTATCAACCCCTGGGGACTTTCTCTTGATACAAGCATACATGTCTAAATCTACGTACCACAGCATATTTATCCAAATGTATCCACCCAGAGTGCTTGCCCCTGCCTAACCACCCCAAAATACCTATCACAGCACACCCCTATACCACGGAGTTTTCTAATCCATACCTACTTGCTCAAGTACACCACTCTCAGTTGAACCACCTATTTATATCTTCCCTAACTGATCGATCCCAAACCAGACCGAACCTTTCCATCCCATTGCACATGCCCCAGTTAATCCACCCCAGCATACCTGCTGCAGCCAATACATCCCAGCATACCTGAGCCAACCTATCCACCCCAGTGAACCTGCCCTAGTCTATCCATCTCTGCATACCTTTCCCAACTTATCCACCCCACTGTACCTTCCCCAGCCTGTCCATCCTAGTGTAACCAGTGTACCTGTCCCAGCAATCCACCCCAGCATACCTGCCCCTGCCAATAGATCTCAGAATACATGACCCAGCCAGTCCACCCCATTGTACCTGCCCAAGCTGATCCACCTCGGCATATCTGTCCCAGCTTTCCCATCCTAGCATACCTTCCTAGCCTATCCATTGCAACGTACCTGCACCAATCAATCCGCCCCAGCATACCTGCCTCTGCAGTTGTTCCGCTCTCTCCTCAGCTTGTTTGAGCTGCTCTCTCAGGGACAGAGTCTCCGAGAACCCTGAGCTCAAACTGGTGGGTGTGAGAGGTTTCCCATCAAAGGAAATATTCTTCTGAATACAAACGTCCACCAGTCTGCAGGTGGAACCCAATCCTCCAATTACATTTGTCTGAATTCCTCCTTCCTCCTTCCCAACTTCCACACCACCTGAACTGCTCAGAAAAAATCAAACAAACTTCTTTTAACATGGATAACAGCTTCACTGTTAGTTCACTGATGAGCCTGTATGGGTGGGGGGGGGGTCACCTTGTCTTCTGTAGCACCTGTAGTCTGTCTGTTAGTTTTCTGTTGGCCTCCTTCAGGGTCTCACACTCTGATTTCAGGCTGGAAAACTTCTCCTTCAGCTGTTCCACATCACCTGATTAAAAAATAATTCATTCATTCAGTTATTTAGTCACTGGGTTACTGAACAATCCAGACATCTGGACCTACACAAGGTGGGTTTTTTCATCATGAGTCTTAGAATTATCCACTTAAACTGAGAGATTAGATCGCCCCTGAGTCAGACCATTTCAGGAGGTTTGAGACCCATTTTAGCTGAATATTATACATCTCTACATAAATACATCCTTGTCTGCAAGCCACACTGAAGAGCCAGACGTATGATGCACTCCATCTGCTCCGTGATGCTGCACAGGAATTGAAAAAAAACCTGCAAAGTTGGTGTAGACTAAAAACAAACTACTGCTTTCTGAAATAATCCAATAATCTCCTGAAGTAGCACTCACCACTGCGTTAAAGAATCGAAACAGAGTTTGCTACAAAAGTCAACTATTTTTTGGGGTTTATGCCAAATCATATTTTTATTATCAGTGTTATTATGGAAAAGGGCTAGAGAGACCGAGGCCTGTCTTGCTTTCAAGAAAAGTAAATAAACAAGTGAATAAAATTAAAATATCTTATTTGCTGTTAATGAATAGCTTGAACTGGGTTTTTACATTTTTAGCTACACCACATAATCAGTACCACCAATGGCTGCAAGAAAAAACACACGAATGAAGTTTGAGGGTTGATTTCCTAATAGTCCAGACTGTAGCTTCAGAACGCCCATCAGCACCAGCTGTGTCAGGGGATTATAGTGACACACTCCCTAGATGTGGTGTCCATAAGGGCTGATCTATTTAAGCCCACTTTCCTAACACATCTGTAAGACATCAACAGCAACAGCGTGTGAACAGGGATACCAGGTCTCAGCGAAATTCCAGATTAACTACATCTCAAAGACGGCAAAACATAACAATTTAAACAAGCTCAGAAAGTTCGGCTTTTTTCAGTCTTTGTGTAGGAAATAATTTGATCTACCTGTAATTTGTCTTTATATCATCACCTGGTCCAAAACTTTATCCAGTCCAGACACTGATTAGATTGAATTAATATTATCTTTTTTACAACAAGGTCCCAGCAGCCTGAAGAGTGCTAAAGTAAACACATGAATACCGAACACCTCATCAGCAAACAAATTTTACTCTTTATCGGATTCTCCTTGTTGGAGAACATACTGAAGAATTCCTTTTGTGAAACTAAAATCTATTATAACAAACAGTTTTTAGCCAAACAGAAATAAGAACACACTTTCTGGCCTTGTAGTGAAGGAAGGATTCTGCTTGGAAAAATGAAGCTATGAAGTTTCTCCAGGTTCTTCCTTGTGTGATGTCGTGCTCTCATTAAGACAGTGACATCACATTCTCGGCATCCTGAACTTCCCAACACACGCACACACACACGCATGCACACACACACATTCGTAATGCAAGCAGCTTCCACCTCTTATTAAAAGCGTCATGATTTATGTCTCTGGCTTCAGGACGCTAAGCATGAGGTCAACAGCATGCGCCTTTATTTCATGGTGATATCAGAGTACACAGTGTGTGGTGAGACAAATGAACAGTGGACAGACAAATGAATTCTAGACATTAGAACACTCAGCTCTTCATAGCATCTTCATCACTCTTATTACACAGCCATGGAAATACGCACTCCTGATTGGCTGGCAGCTGATCATTATTTTGTTTCAAGTGCCATAACAGCAGATCGGGACAAAACCTCAATTGCACTTCTAAATCAAGGTGGGGCAGAACGGAGCAGGACTTGGTAGGGCCAGGTGGCCCAAGGTGGGGCAGGACAGGGAAGGACAGGGCAAGACAGGGTAGGGTGTGGCAAGGCGGGGAAGGATGGGGCAGGACAGGGCAAGACAGGGCAGTACATGTTCATGACCTCTGCTTGTCCTTTTTTTCTCTGATATCTAAATTTTCTCTCTCTCTCTATCTCTCCTCTCCACCCTCTACCTCCTATCTTAATATCTCTCCTCCTCTTCTTCTCACCCTCTCTTAATCAATCCTTCCCTCTTCATTTCTCCTCCTCACCATCTCTCCTCCTTACCTTCTCTCTTCCTGTCTTCATCTCTCCTCTGACTCTTCATTGCGATCTCGGCTCGCAGTGTGACGGTCTCGAGCTCGTACTCCTCCACTGCCTGCTGGAGCGTCAGCACCTCCTCCTGTAGATCCACCTTCTGCTGCTCCACTCTTTCCATCTCCTGCTGGACTGAACACAGTTGGGCTGAAAAGAGAGAGAGAGAGAGAGAGAGAGAGAGAGAGAGAGAGAGAGAGCGGAAGAGAGACAGAGCAAGAGAGAGAGAGAGAGAGAGACAGAGAGGGACAGAGAGAGAGACAGAGAGAGAGAGAGAGACAGACAAGAGAGACAGAGAGAGAGAGAGAGACAGAGAGGGACAGAGAGACAGAGCAAGAGAGAGACAGAGAGAGACAGAGAGGGACAGAGAGACAGAGCAAGAGAGAGAGAGAGAGAGAGTGAGAGAGAGAGAATATTATAAATCTGAACAGAAGAGCAGAGACTCTGTAAACAATATGACCTGAAGAATGATTTTAAATCATTAAAATTTAACAGCAGAAGATGGGAATATTACTGTTTATCAAATATAAAACTAAATTATTTTAATGATTTATATATTTTATATAAATATATATAAATACTGCATTTATCAAACATCTATTTATTTCAATTAATGTTCCATTTATTAAATATTTATTTAACAGGTTTGTTATGTACCTTGTAAACACTGGATTTGCCGGCTGAAGGCCTCGGCCTGGTGCGCACTCGCTAAGCGTTCTTCCTCCAGAAGACCTTCAGATCAGAGAGTTTAAAGATAAAATAAAGTAAAGAGTGACAGAGTTAAACCATGTTACAATACAGAACACTTCTTTATAAAACACGCTGAGGTACTCTCTGAACTTTTGTTGTTTTTCTGGTGTTGTTTTTTATTATTAAATGAAAAAGGGACCGTTTCTGTGGTTCAGTTATTGTTGTCTCACGGCACAGAGCTGTGTTCAGATTAGACGTTAGTTTTGACGTTTGTTTTTTTATTTTATGTTAAGTGCCATGCCAAGACTAAGAGATACTAGATATGCAGTGATGATGCCATCACATGATTGGCTGACCTACTGCGTGAAGCCACGCCCCTTGTTCAGGTGGTCTTGGCTGCAGAGGTGAGTCATGATGACGGAGAAGTGATCAGATTTCAAGCCAAGATTCACCGCAGAGATCAGAAATGTCCGAGCTGGAGGATGTTTAGTGGGACAGAGAGCTCCAGGTGTTCCTGCCTCCATTAAAGCACTGAACTGGAGCAAGAGCTATTCTTAAAGTTTATATTTCTATTCTTCATTTATTTTCTATATAGTGATTTGAGTGATGAATTAACGCTTTTGAGTCAGGTTTAAATTGTTTGTAAAATCTGCCTGAACTTCCACATGACTTGGATTTCTGTTAGTGAAGAATAAAATGAAATTAAATATGATTAGACAGTAAAGGCATTAGTCTTAGCTCAGAGCTGAGATAAACTCGGCGGTGTGGGTGTGGCTGTGAGCTCTAACAGTGAGCGCACTCAAAGGAATGTCAGTGATGTCATTGGCCATGTGGAATTTAGGACAGCGAAAGAGTCTGGAAGCTTCGCTGATCCTGCAGCTGCTCTCCGGAAAAAAAAGCCAGAGGATGCCGTCCAAAACTGTTTATAAGGTACACTCAGTGACTTCCCCTCGTCCACATCCTACAGCACCATGGAGTTCCTTTAGTGGCCATAATAATAGTGGGGGGGGGCGGCACTCATTCACTTCCCCTCGTCCCCTTCCTTCACCTTGTTTGAGTTGATTTGTGGCCATATTTAAGGGTTCTTCAATGAAGGTTAGATGAAAATCCAGTCATGAATTACCCATAATACATAATGTGTGTGTGTGTGTGTGTGTGTGTGTGTGTGTGTGTGTGTGTGTGTGTGTGAGAGAGTGATCCGTGGTGTTTGGGACCCAGTCGGAGTCGGAGTCTCACCCTGCAGCTCTGCGCTGTTCTCCTCGTGTTTCTGCGCCGTGTCTCGCGCCTCCTCCAGCTCCAGCAGGAGGTGCAGGATCTGAGCTCTCAGCTCCTCTAGTTCTTCCTCTTCACTCTTCTCCTCCTTCTCTTTCTCTCCTCCCTCCATCTCTGCTTTCTCATGCTCCTTCTCCATCGTCTGCTCCTCCACTGTGTCCTCACCTGCTTTCAGATCGCTGCTCTCCTCTGCACAGGAGAAACATCACCACAAACAAAAACCTCATTTATTTACAGCTGTGTATCTGCAAAACTCACAGCGTCCCGTGATAAACCAACACACACACTGTGTCACCAAACTGTTCCTCGCTATCATGCAAGAAACTGCATACACTCATTTCCAAAACAAATAAATTAGCATTTTTATAATAATAAAAAAAAATCAGTTCTTTTAAGATTTAAGAAGAACATTATTGAGGAACTTTACATGCACTCTTTACAGAAATATATGAATTATACTATTACCCGTGAAAGATAAAAGGTGTACTTCATGTGGAAAAAGTGAGAATGCCAGTATGAAGTGTCTGTAATTATTACATGTGATTATTTACTTATTAAAAAATTACTTCATTCTTATTCTGGCTCATCCTCAAGCTGAATTATCATCACCACACAACTCTACTGTAGAATTAAGAAAAATCTTTCATCTTGAGGCTCTTCTTATCTTTATAAGATCATATTATACTACTGTATCTCAAAAAAAGTAGAATATCCTGGGAAAAGTGCAATATTTTCCATCAGATATTTAAGAAGTTTCTGCAGTCTGTGATGATTTGGGTTCCATGTCATCTGCTGCTGTTGGTCCACTGTGTTTTATCAAGAACAAAGTCAGCGCAGCGTCTACCAGGAGATTTTACAGCTCTTCATGCTTCCATCTGCTGATGAGCTTTATGGAGATGCTGATTTCCTTTTCCAGCAGGACTTAGCACCTGATCACTTTTCTTGAGATGCACTGGTGTATAACAGAGCAGAATGAGGAAGAACTAATTTTCTCTTTTAATCTCTGCAGTAAAATCTGTTATAACAGCGACACTTAACATTTATTTACTGTCCATACTTACAAATTGTGTATAAAATTTTACTTTAAAACAACGTTCCAGGGACAGGACTGAGACATGAAGTGTTTTAAAACAGACACATCAGAGCTGAAGTTCATCAGAACAGCTTTAACACTGACTCATCACTCAGAAATGTGTGTGTGTGTGTGTGTGTGTGTGTGTGGTTTTTAACACTCTGACAGCGCCATCTTGTGTAGCAGTGAAGCACTCATACACACTCTCTGATACACATTCTACAGTCGTGGCCAAAGGTTTTGAGAATGACACAAATATTGGTTTTCACAAAGTTTGCTCTTTCAGTGTTTATGATGGCGATGTTCATGTACTCCAGAATGTTATGAAGAGTGATCAGATGAATTGCAAAGTCCTTCTTTGCCATGAAATTGAACTTAATCCCAAAAAACCCATTTCCACTGCATTTCAGCCCTGCCACAAAAGGACCTGCTGAGATGATTTCAGTAATCTTCTCATTAACACAGGTGAGAGTGTTGATGAGCACAAGGCTGGAGATCATTCTGTCATGCTGATTGAGTTAGAATAGCAGACTGGATGCTTTAAAAGGAGGATGATGCTTTAAATCATTGTTCTTCCTCTGTTAACCATGGCTACCTGCAGGGAAACACGTTCAGTCATCATTGCGTTGCATAAAAAGGGCTTCACAGGCAAGGACATTACTGCTACTAAGATTGCACTTAAATCAACCGATCATCAGGAACTTCAAGGAGAGAGGTTCAGCTGTTGTGAAGAAGGCTTCAGGGCGCCCAAGAAAGTCCAGCAAGCGCCAGGACCGTCTCCTAGAGATGATTCAGCTGCGGGATCGGGGTGCCACCAGGGCAGAGCTTCCTCAGGAACGGCAGCAGGCAGGTGTGAGTGCATCAGCATGCACAGTGAGGTGAAGACTTTTAGAGGATGGTCTGGTGTCAAGAAGGGCAGCAAAGAAGCCACTTCTCTACAAGAAACACATCAGGGACAGGCTGATATTCTGCTAAAAGTACAGGAATTGGACTGCTGAGGACTGGGGTAAAGTCATTTTCTCTGATGAAGCCCCTTTCTGATTGTTTGGGGCATCTGGAAAAATGATTGTCTGGGGAAGAAAAGGTGAACGCTACCATCAGTCCTGTCTCATGCCAACAGTAAAGCATCCTGAGACCATTCATGTGTGGGGCTGATTCTCATCCAAGGCAGTGGGCTCTACTCACAATTTAGCCTAAGAACACAGCCATGAATAAAGAATGATACCAAAACATCCTCTGATAGCAACTTCTTCCAACCATCCAAGAACAGTTTGGTGAAGAACATTGCCTTTTCCAGCGTGATGGAGCACCGTGCCATAAGATCAAAGTGATAACTAAGTGGCTCGGGGAACCGAACTTTTGGGTCCATGGCCAGAAAACTCCCCAGACCTTAATCCAACTGAGAACTTGTGGTCAATCCTCAAGAGGGGGGTCCACAAACAAAAACCCACAAATTCTGAGAAACTCCAAGCATTGATTATGAATGAATGGGTTTCCATCAGTCAGGATTTGGCCCAGAAGTTGATTGACAGCATGCCACCAGGGCGAATTGCAGAGGTCTTGAAAAAGAAGGACCAACACTGCAAATATTGACTCTTTGCATAAACACGATGTAATTGTCAATAAAAGCCTTTGAAACTTATGAAACGCTTGTAATTATACTTCAACACATCACAGACACAACTGACAAAAAGATCCAAAAACACTGAAGCAGCAAACTTTGTGAAAACCAGCATTTGTGCCATTCTCAAAACGCAACTGTACTATAATGAAGGATAAAAATAGAATGAAACGATTTACATGCTTTCTACACATGTGAAAATGTTTACAGGATGTTATAAATAAAATAATTATCCAGTACTGCATAAAGATTAATCAAGCATTGTTAGAGTTGAGAAACTCCAATTAATTAACCCTAACAATACTAAACTATTAACGTCTAATATAAAAAATCCCAAGTTACTCAATTTAACTTTTCATTTAATTAAAACACTCATTCTAACCCAAAGCTCACTGATGCTGGCCAAGAGTGGAATCTCTCTCTCTCTCTCTCTCTCTCTCTCTCATTGTCTCTCTCTCTCTCTCTCTCTCTCTCTCTCTCTCTCTCTCTCT